>JAODKK010000114.1:301126-320483 GCA_026774405.1 Petrocephalus microphthalmus | reverse complement strand
CTTTGCACACTCTTGGCATTCTCTCAATGAGCTTCAAGAGGTAGTCACCTGAAATGGTTTAGACTACCTCTTGAAGCTCATCGAGAGAACGCCAAGACAACCAAGCAGGAGTCCAGTATCGTTCCCGGCAGCGGAAATGACAGAACCGTAGCTGGGCTTCACAAGGAGAGCTGCGAGAAGGTGTGTCCAAACTTTTGGCCTGTACTGTATGTCTAATAAAATAAACAAATAAAGTATATCAATCAAACATTCAGAGAGCACATAAACTCCATTCATGAGGAGAGAAGGTGGGATTTGAACCTGCAACCCCAGAGGTGAGGCAAAAGAACCAACAAGTGTGCCATCCCCTGCATGATTCCCAATCATCGATATCTGCCAATTAATTAGGTCATGCAGATACAACGAGAGGGGATGCCTTTGCTGACAATATTTGACTTGCATAATCTTCAGCTGAAAACCATATGGAACGGAGAAGAGCAAACTGTTAGCAGCAAAATGCATTTCACAGATACGGCCAGCAAACAGCACCTGGAGAGTCATTTCTCATAAATATGGATTACACTTTAAGAGGCATACTGTCGCACCGCCTTCCGGCCCTTGGGATCCTGACAGCTGGGTGTGAACCGTTTGCGTTGTGTAACTAAGTATGAAATGTTAAAATGTTACTGCATTCATATTACCATTCTATGAAATAGAAGTCAGGCCAACAAGGGTTTTTTTCAGTTTGAATAATGCTTAGCGTCACGCTTTGTCATTTGGTCTAGAAAACACCATTATATGATGAAAATACCTTTTTTTCTCATATAAACACATTAAAAGGTGACATCAGCTCAGATGCAAGTGGACTTTTAAAATTGTAGGGGATCCAAAAGTATTTAGGAATCCAGACACGATTTTCTGCATACTTACTGATGTTTTGCCTGTCTAGATGACCTGTCCTTCTCCTGTGTTCTATGTTTACCTACCTTAATATACTTCCAAAAAGAATGTGAAATCTCTATAGATACTTCCTCAAATTGAAAACTAGCAAAATATAGCTAATCTGCCAATTTTTGTTTCTACAATTTTAGACCCCATGAAAACCCATGTCAATAATACAGCAGAGTAAGATATTTAATCAGGAAAGAGTTTTACGCACACATGAATTGAAAATAATAAAGTAAAACAACAGCAACTAAAATTTCTTGCAGGGACATACCTAACTGTAATAATGTCTCAAACTGCAATAAAATCCCAAACATAAACAAGACGAATATTTGGCATTAACTAGCTTTATGTCAAAGCACAAAAATGACCTTTAGAAAAGGGCAAAGCATTTGCGAAATGGCTTAAATGCCGCAGAAATGTGAAAGTTACGGTTGGAAACCGCCAAAGTCGTTAGGGTGAAAATACTTCCCATTTACAGCCATGCTTGGGCAGGGAATAGCACGGAGACGCGGACATCAGGCTCACGGTCCTCTGCCGCCACTCCGCGCATCTTCCCGGGTGGAGAATAGCACAGAGATGCGGACATCAGGCTCAAAGCCCTCTGCCACCACTCCGGGCATCTTCCCGGGCGGAGAATAGCACGGAGATGCGGACAGCAGGCTCGCAGCCCTCTGCCTACGGGCATCTTCGGCATCCGCCCAACCATCTCACCATGCAAAATTTGCTATATACCTGCTTGCATAGATATACAGGGTGTCTATAAAGGGGGTGGCCCAATTCCCTGGCCACCTCATTCACCAGATATCACTCCCCTCAACATCTTTCAATGGGGTTATGTTAAAGATATCATGTATTGAACAAAGTTACGGGACATCACTAATCAAAATCAGAGGATCACCGATGCCATTGCCACCATTGATGAGGGTATGCTACAGCGAACATGGCAAGAAATCGAGTACCGTCTTGATGTGCTCTGTGCAACTAATGGTGCCCATATACTGTAGAGGTGTATTAAATGAGGCAAAAAAAAAATTAATATATACGTCTCATTTCACCCTGTACCTTTAAGCTGAATGTCGCCTGTTTAATGAATTGGCTAAATTTGGAGTAAAACATGACTCCTCAAAGCAGGAATAACAGCTAAAAACATTTGCGACTATCGCAAACATCATGTTCATTATACAGGATGTGTAAATTTGCTTGCATTTTCCTCATGTAATACTAAGTAACCATTGAGGAACTGAGTACACAGAGATAATGGGAAAATGCTCATATTCATAACTTCCGTCTCATATATACAGCCTAGATTAGTGAAGTGACACATATATTTGAGGCTGAGGCCTAACAAGCAGGTTGTAATTAAAAATGTTCCTCGTAGCACAGAAATGAAAGAAGAAATTAATTAGATTGGAGATCTATTCTCAGTGTTACTTTTTTGGAGATCACATGCTGTCTCTAGTGGCTTGGCACTTAGCTTAGTGCTCAGAGCTAGTCTGCGGGTCCTGGCCCTCTGGCACCTATTGGTCACACAATGAATTGCAATGCAATGCTTTACCTTCAAAGTGCTGAAATTGTTACTTCACATGGCTGCACTTCCTACACTTTAAAAAAGGCCATAATTGATGCAGAAATAAGCACTCCAGACTGTGTAGATGCTGGAAAATAAACCACTTTGGTGCCGTGAAAGCCCTCTAGTTTGTGTTGGCGGTGCGTTTCCACCCGCTTGCAACTTAATTTCCAAAAATTCACCGCTAGATGTGGTTTGTTCCTAGATTTAAACCCGTATAACACAGAAAACACATCCAAAGGCTTTTGCCACAAGGGTGATATCCAAGTGCTAAAACAAAGTAATTACAAACTCTGTATTCCTCCAAAAGTAGAAAGAAACATATTTGGTGTCAGCATTGTAGCCATAGGTCCTAAATTTGTGTTTTAGGGTAGTGCAATCTGCCCGCCCATCCATGCGTCGGTCTTCCATAACCATTATCCAAGGTTCTGGTGAGCCTGAGGCTTATGCCAGGAAAGAGAGGGCATGCGGAAGGGGGCATCACCGATGGGATGGACTTCTTCAGACCGTTCATGGTGTTTCCATGCTGTTTCTTTTCAGAGGTAGAAATTTCAGGTCCAAAAAGTTAAAAATCCAGGCCGAGATTTTGTTTCAACCAACCAGTTAAGTACTCTGAAAGTGACTCTGTCTGCTCAACTGATTGAAACAAAATCTCGGTCTGGATTTGTTACTTTCTGGACCTGAATTTTCCACCTCTGTCTCTTTTTTACTTAATCAACATCTGTGTCATGTGTGGTTCAGATTAATAGGTGATCAAACTCACAAGAATTACAGCCAAGTATGAATAATACCACTCTCAAAGCAATTTCTGTTGAAAATAAAAATAACGGGCTGTTTCCAAGGGTTAGGAACCAGTTTTGCTTCTTAATATGCTGCTTAGGGCTACACTGAAAAGATTAACGAATCAAATTGAGGTTACAAAGCCTTGGGGAATCAAACGCAACAATAAACCAGATACCGTGCCTTATTCATTCACTGGCTCCCATCCTAACGTCTGTGTAGAGGTACCTTAAACCCACTCAATACCCTTCTACCGACCGACAAAAGAAAACTGCTTACTTTCTCCAGGACTGCCATCACACATATTTTGTACGAGGCACAGAGTAATAAAACGCAACTTGAAAATGTGTATCAGCGACCATCTCCACAGTGGGCTGCGACTTTTGTGTTTCACACACGCGATCTTATGCTCGGCCGAGTCCCTGCCAAAGTACCGTGAAGTTAGCGCAAAGCCATTGGAGCCGGAGCAAAAAATAAGCACAAACAGATTTTATTACTGAACTTTACTGACTTTAAATTGTTTACTGTGACATTTAAAATCATTTACTGCGAGTGGAATAAATGCTACTCTGCTATATATGGCAACACTGAGGCAGAAACTCCCTGCAGAGAGAAAACCCAGGGTTTGCATATCTAAAAACAGAGGCTTTTTCTAATTAGTCTTCCTGCAGGAAGAAATAAATAAAATCATGACCTTAAGCTATTAATCTTGACCCTAAAGTATTAATAAGCGAGAGAAGAGCCATTCGAATCAGTCATAGCATTTCGCAGAAATCAGCCCCTCTGCAGGACACACACTGATTGATGAACTTAGCTTAATTATTCCATCGGCCAGGTTCTGATCGTGTGCTGGGGGGAGGGGGGGGGGGGGGGGCACTGGGGACTTTTATTGTTCTTTTTAATCAGATGGCAAGCACTTCTCCTTGCTTGACACAAGTGCTCCTTAGTGCTGACGTGGATCAGGGCTGCCCTTCTCAGAACCCTGAACATTATTGCCAGTATGAACAAACACACCAGAATTGTTCGGGCTTCAGTGTCAAACGTGAAGCGCGGGACAATATTACAAAGACACACAAGAGAATTACACAGCGAAAACTGAAGAACGTCGCAGGAATGGCAAACTTACAGCGAACACGGCGCAACGATAAATAAGCATTAGAGTGCCATGAGCAGAAATGACTGCGGAGCGCGAGGGCAACAGTGTGCTGGGAGGGTTAGGGTTAGGGTTAGTATGCTGGGAGGAGTATGCAGATTTCACAGATCCAGAACAAACCCTAGCCAGTGCAAAAGACAGAAACACTGCAGTGCAAATGTGCCAACAGTGTGAGCAGACAAGGAGAAGAGGGGAACTGTGCCTGGGTTGAATGGATTTTGCTCATTTATCAGAAATGAAGGGCCTGTCCGCTTCCTGCCATGCCAAAGTAAGGATTTATACCATTCCTGAGTCACCTCCCAACTTATTTATAACAGGCACAAGTCCCTGATCAAATCATGTCACTATTTGGTCCTAAAGTTAATCTGTGCGCAGGCGAATGTAATTGTCCTTTCAGTCGAAACAATGAAAGCATTGTTATCAGGTCTTGAAATCTTTGAGGGAAAACATCTGCGTCATATCAGCGCCGATCTCTCTTTTCCCAAAGAACGACGGCAGCATGGATGCATTACGCAGCCATTATGAAGGCGATCTGACAGCGTTAGGCCTTGGGGCACGTGAGCGTCTCCTGGTGCTCTGCACCAAACGACCACTGAGCCTGGTCACGTTCCCTGAACAGCTTTGCCGCATAGGATTGGTGAGCGGCTTGCACCTCCCACCTCTGTGCGGTGGATCTCATTACTTTTGTGGTGGGGGGCCGTGGCACTAGCTAGGAAAAACGAAATGCCACTCTCTGTGGGTAATGCTTTCAAATTAAAGTAAATAACACAATTTAATTTTTGCGTGCCTCCGAACTGGACGACTGTTGAGGCGGGGCAGCTCTCCTTGTGAAGCCCAGCTACGGTTCTGTCATTTCCGCTGCCGGGAACGATACTGGACTCCTGCTTCGTTGTCAGTGAAAATGGCCCTTTCATCTTGTTCAGATGGCATAAGGGCCAGCCTCAACTTCATGCGGACGCATTTTGCAAACCACCCGCGTGCACACAAGTTAGAGGAGCAGCTAGGGCTGGATTCAAAGCCGCTACTGTACTTTGGAATTCAGAACAACAATGCTAATTGCAGTCCCCGAAATGTTATAACGAAATGCATGCAAGGTAGCAAAGAAAGACTTAAATGAGTCAAGGTTATAGCATCGGCTTGGTGTTTTTCATAGACAGCAATTCCATCCTTCCATCTTGCATATTAGCCAATCAGGTGGCAGGGGGCACCCTGGACCGGTGAACGGAAAGAGGAGCATAAATGGATGCGCACAAACAATTGAGAAACATCTGCAGCTGAGCCAAACCTGTTTTGCATCCTCCTGCTAGTTTGCAACTTCATTTTTTTAAACATAACTACCCTAAAAACTGAACCTAATGATGCAGGTGATGCAGTGTGGAAGCGCTGGCTGAATAGAAAAAAAAAAAAAAAAGGTTATGCAACAGTTCCATTTAATTTTATTTTATGCATCTAGTTTAAAATCTTAGGTAATTTAAGCACAGTGCAGCATTATTAGATTTAGGTTTATTTCTTATGTATTTTAACTGACTGCAGTCTTCCCTCGAAGATTATTTAATTTCTTTAGTTGCTCAACCAAGATCCACCAGATCCAACGTCAAAACAGACTAGGATCTGCCACATCCCCATAAATGTCGTCTGTGTGGAAAATGTGGTCCCAGCTCGGTTCGATAACATTTTCATTTCGGCAGAATCTGAGGCCAAAGCTCTGGTGAGCACACATGATGGACATCTTCATCTCCACGACAGACGTGGGCTCTATCTCCTTCTGTGTTCCTGTGAGATGGGCTTGGCACAAATCCCAGGAACCAAAAAGGGAGGAATTTTCCGATACAGACAGCTCTCAACTTATGTAAAACTGGCTTAAGTAACCAACATACACAGTTTCACAGTTTAAAGAAGCAGTAACGCAACAAAGTGACATACAGTATACCTGCAAGTAATTTTACATTTTATCTTTTCATTTACATATGTTATTTATTACGTATTATGAGTTTATTTTTGGCTTATGTGCATGTTTGCCATAAGGTGTCTTGAATGGTACTGCAAGGTTAATCCACCTTACGTAAAATGTGACTTACGTGAGGGTTTCTTGAATGGATTACTTATGATACGAGAACCGCCTGCCCTGCAAAGACTTTCTACCTCACTTGATCAGAAAATCTAACTCGGGAGTTGTCAGGCATGCAGGGGCTTATACGGGGGCGGGGCCACAGAAGTACCGCCCCCTTGGAGTTCCCCCCCGTCACTCACCGACTCAGAACAAATCATTAGCTAATGATAAGGTTGACCCCTATGTATGAATTATGGGCCCTCTTACTTTAAAAAAATCAGCATAGCTGTGAGAAAATTTGACAACATGCTCCAAAACTGACACTAAAACGCTGATGGAAAGGTGAGGCCCCCCCCGCCATCATTGCGTCCCACACAACCCTCCAAACTGCAGCCTAGTACTGCTATCCAGATGATGCAGAGCTGCATGATGTGTCAAGTATGCACCGCATTTGCCCAGGCTCTGCCGGCTGCCCGCTTAATGCTTTCATATCCACAGCAATGTGGTGCACGGCAACCATTTTCAAGGACCTCCACTTTCCACAGGGCAGCATGACTGCGAGGGTCATTTTGTCAACACTTTACGGTAAACAAACGGATCTGTATTGAACTGCGTATCTGCAGAGCTATGGATCAAAGATAATATATTCCAACATCCCCCTCATTCCTGCCACTCATGACTCAGCATAAAGGCTCTGGTTTCCCCAACCAGCGAGCAAAATGAAGTCTCTGGGGTCTTAACAATCCCCAACATCTTCAAAATAAGATTCATAACAAAGTACTGCGGCTGCAAAGAAAACCCTTCTTGATCTAGTGTAATCTTTTGGGAAATCACATGTTAAAAGCAGAATGAATGCTGCACATCGCTCTTCTCGGCGGACACATGTGCCGTAATTAAGCGACTGTGCGAGTTCCTGGGGGCATTCATGAATGTGCGAACCTGGGCTATTCTGGAGATGGAAGTGATGCTCAATGGTATCTGCGCCTTTTTCAACAGTCAGTTGACGTTGCTTCTGTGAAAGGTCCCCAAACCGCAGTGGATGGACCATGGCAACATCTTGTTAACTGACCTCTTGACCCCCTGGCTTTTAAAACTCAAAATATGCCTCCCACAAGCCATTATACCACAAGGTTGTTGACTGTACATTTATGTAACATATTAAAAACTTCAACAACACTCAAAATCCTGTACCGTCAATAAATGGCCTCTGTGTGCTCGTGGATTGTTTCTTAAAACCGAGATATATTTAAAGTGCGAATGTCTGCCATGTGAAGGAAACACAATGCATTTAATCTCAAGTATTTCAAGATGCTAAAGAGTCTTATTTGTTTGAAACACTGCTTGTTACTGTATCCATAACTGCTCACTTATTCGCATAATAATGCAATGTAATAGAGAGGAACTGCAGCTGGTTTATAGGCGTTTTATTTAATGAATCGCTATACCCACTCCACATAGTTTAGGGGGTGATTAAGAAAACAAACAGCTTTGCCCTTTGAAAGTGACGAGGTTTTTTTGCACACGACCTTTAGGAGTACACTCACAAGCAAAAACAAATGGAGCCAGCAGTCAGAAGGGGATATTTAAATTCAGGTTAGGAAATATAGCTCACAAGTTTTTTTTTTTGTTTTTAAAGAGCAGGCTTTCAACATTAAACAACTTAAAAAAATTTGTTATCTTTCAGTAGTAATGCTGCTATAGTTACTGTTTTCAAAATTTGTCACAACAAAGACAGGAAAACCTTCTCTGGGTCGCCACCCCCTACGCACAGACAGCAGATGTGGGGAGATTAAAGGGTTAGACTGAAGGGCTGCATATCCTGTATGTAAAGGATGTGGTCAGCACACATGCATCACGCGTAGGTTAAACATTCAGCCAGTCTGTCTGCGGCTCACTGAAACGGACTGGCAAGTGTGCAGAGAATCACCTCTGTGATTTGATCAGTTTCTTGTCAGTTTCTTTTTTCTCTGCCCTTGGGTGAGGCTGCGGGAGGCGCGGAGGCCGCAGAAGCAGCATCTGCACCGACAGCCGCTGGCTGCAGGGAGCGCCACAGATGGGCGAGAATGCCGGACTACTGGGTTAAACGGTGGAAGGAGAGAGGAGTGAAAAAGGTTTTTTTTTAAATTGACATTAGGGTCTGGGGGACGGTTTTCCAGCAGGCCTGTGATGGTGCTGTCTATCCCAATCATAAAACATCCTCGTGGTAGCAAAGGGCCGTATAGGGAGGGTTTTTTGACCCTGGATGACTGGATGTGGCCAAAATCCCTATGCTATAGTTAAAAACTGTTTAAAACTATCAAACAAAAAAAATACACATTCTAGTCAACTCATTTAACTGGGTATAGGGTTTCTACTTAAATTTGTACAAAGACGGCACTTCCTTAGACGGCACAAATTCTTGCAAGCAACGTTCTTTGTATCTGGTTGCCACTGCAGTGATCTTGTGGGCATGGCGCCCACTATTTGCACATTTCGGAATCTGGCAGACCGGGTACCATTCAGACATACTGCTCTCATTGCTTACTACATTGCATCTTCTACATAGCAAACAAGTATGCAATTTCAGATGCACCCCATGTGTCTCCTCTGCCCTGGCTGAACACGATGGCTCAACGTCGTGAAAATCGCTTCTCTGATGCATCACACTTCCTAAAACGAAAGGGTGTCCCAAAAAAAAAAAAAAAACTGCTTAGCTATGCCATAGCAATAGTCTTCTCTTTCCCTTACTGGATCCCCAAGAAGATGGGCATGAGTTATAAACACGCTGCTGTACATTGCACAAAATCAATATCCATAATAAAAACCTATAAAACAAATCAATTTTACAGCAGGCAAATCGCGGGGCTGAGAGCAGCAGATAATCTTTATCTCCTTCGTTTTGGATTGAGAGACTCGACCCCCAGCAGTATAGATTAAACCGAAATACCCATGTAACGTTACGTGTTGGCTACAGTCCATAGATTCCTGCGCAGAGCAAATGTAGACAGGGTGGAATCTAATATCTTCTCGTAATATCTGAAAGAGTGTAGGGAACGCAGAGGGACAGGCGAAGATAAGTGGATAAATCTGCACTTTTCGATGAACTCGTTTGCCATGAAAAACGTGAGTGTGACACAGATCGTGCAACCTGGGTGGAAGATAAGGGCACACACGCATGGTAGGACACAGCACAGTGGAATCATACCTTGACTTCCGCGGATTTAAAGGGCCAATTTATAACAGTAAATCGCCCAATTCTCCTATCGGCCTGAAAAAGTGACACACGGTCTCTTTACTACCAATGACCTCCACCACGGTTATGCGGGGTCACCTCTTACCGCACACAGCGGCACTGAACACGCCACCCCTATAAACACAGCGGCATCATGGGAGTTCAGGCATTTCATTTAGGATGTTGATTAGTTAAATTAAGCTTAAGTGTTCCAAAGAAGGGGGGGGGGGAATTACAAATGACTCACTGGAAAAAATTCAAGGCATTTGCATTTCAGCACTGATTAAATTCTCGGAGGTTATTGTATGAGCAAACCTGTTTTAAAATAACATTATTAAGTATCTTTCCTTAAGTTCACTTATAGCTTGGTTAGACCCAGATGGTAGACACTGCACTGGTTCCAGCTGTTAAGGGCTTCGACGGGCCGGTTCTGCATGACGATAAGGCGTCACGGGGCTTAGGAGAAACTGGATATTACCAACACTGCGTTTCATCCATTTATTCGAAATTCAAGAGTTTATTGTCACATGCATAGCAAGTAGTTACACTAGACCAGGGGTGGGCAATCTTATCCAGAAAGGGCCAGTGTGTATGCACTTTTTTGCAATAAGCTTTAGGTCAGCTGTTCACACCCAGCTGAGAAGATTCTTCAGCCAATCCATCTTCTAATTAGTAGCCTAATTAGGGATTTGCAGCAAAAACCCACATACACAACGGCCCTTTCTGGATAAGTGCCCACCCCTGCACCATACATTGAAACTCTCTCTGCATAGCCTTCCAGCACAAATTAAACACAAACCGCGAACTAATGTTCTTCAATAAGACAATATATACGAGTCCAGCTGTGGCCATGAATATGTAAACAAGGTGCAATGTAAACACATACTGTAGTGCAAATACTGCAAAGGAATGGACTATTTTATAACTTATACAAAACTGTCCCCACAAGATTCTGCTGGCATTAGGGATGATGACCAACCTGGCCCAGTGAAGGGCCTGCGTAATCCCCTAGCGTGATAGGCTATGACTGTCAGTCGTCTAAAATGATTGGCCATGACTCACATCCTCCATTATTGAGTAGCTTGTGAATTAACTGATAACTGAAGTATATATTACTGCTAGTGTATGGCACCCGCAAATGTAATGAGCATGGCAGTAACCCAATAATGGAACCTACATTATACTCCGATACTCCGAGAAGATAGCCGCAATCACCACTTGTGTGCATTTCCATTTCCCATACAAGATGGAGACAATAACCCAGTTATCCCTGACTATGCCTTTCGGTCTGCAATTTGTACTTGTCAGATGGGTCAGTTTTGATATTGGTGTGAACCAAATCACATTTAAAATGTCTAGCATGCTTAGGGGATGATAGTCGGTCTCCAAAATAGAAAAAGAACCCCTTCAGAAAGAGGATCTGCCGTGCCGGGTTGGTCTATTGTCTTTGAAAAGGCAAATGCAAGTATATTCAGCCCTTAGAAACTGGTTTAAACATACACATTCGTTTCCATAATAGACACGGTAATGGAGACTGACATTGGCATGCCTTTAAAGCTGTCCTTGCATACTTGTGCAGTGGTTCACTATCACTGAAATTACGCTAAATTATGTTTCCGGCAAGCAATTACCACAGAGCCGCTACTGAATATTTTAACTTTTGCAGAAATTGCTTTTATCTTAAACGCCCTTTGAATCGTTTAACCGTAAAAGCGTTTCTGACTGTTTCTCCGCTTGCGCGGGTATTATTCCCGCATCTTTTTCCTTTGCATTGTTCAAACGTGTCCCAGTACAAGACATGGAAAATGTTATTAATGGCTTAAATGTGCGTACGAAAACATTTTCCAGTTTCGCTTTGTAACACGTTAAACATTCAGTATGGAGGCGCCTTTTAGCTTAGCCAGGGTGCTGACTCGGGGACGGTATGGAAATATTTAGTATCTAAGGAAGTACGACGCAGCACCTTTACTAAATACAGAGACACGAAAAGTGCTGCATCACAGAGCTTTGTATTGAATAATAATAATAGTAAAAAAAAACTTGGTAAAAGAATAAGTAACATGTAGACCGTTAAAAAGATAAAAAGGCACAGTGTAAAAGCAAGGCTGCGAAAAGCTGTTAAGGGTCTAGATAGCGTTTCTCCTTTTTATAACCCTCGTAAGATTTATGAATCAGGTGATAAGCTCAGTAAATCACTGACAGAGGTCCCCTAACCTCCGAGTCAGTGCAAAGTTTCTTTTGCCTGGAAATGCATATTCGCTTACGATATAAACCCTGCAACGAAGCGTTCGTCCTCTTAAAACAGTGCATAACACTACTCCTACAGCTGGCCACCTGCAATAGTAAATCACACAGTTATTGCCCCAAGTATGGTGTTACACACCATTTTTACTGTCTTTATAATTAAATCATGTCTGTGTTACCCTTTCAATTTTTTTCAACATAGCGTGTAAATAAAATACCATCACTTTGCAATTTGGTGTAACTGGCTTTATCTTTGCATTTCACAACATCCACATTGTGCATTCCTTCTCGGCATAAAACAAGAGGAACCTTGGAATGCCTGGCTGTGTGGCTGCAATTTTAATTAGGAGCTGCACTTCTGTAGCAGGAGATGTTCTGGAAGGTTCTACGTTGACAGGCTGCATCCATCTGGGCTCGCCATACAGATGTTTTCGACAGCATGCTGGAGCAGCATTATGTTCGAGAGCCTTGAATAAATGAATATCTTATCACTTAATACGAGGGTGATTAAAGGGGAGGAACAAAATCAAAATTAATCTGTGCTGTTGCTTATTTAGCTTCTGTAATGGGAAGGTGCGTCTAACATCTTTTGGCCTTCATCCATTAAGCATCTTCGATTTGAAGTTAAGGCCATAAATGGTTAAACTGTCATAACAACATGCTCTGCGACAGTAGCTATTCATCTGCAAGAAAAGCAGCCAGGGGTGGGACTAAAACATCGCCAGTTCCCACTAGACGCTTGAGGGGTGGAGATGTCATGGAGACTGATGGGCAGGGGTTGCGTCCACAGCCCTACACACAAGGGTTAGGATTAACTGACTTCAGTTAATCGGCCACAAATTTCTACACGACAGTTTGGAGCAACAAAGAAAAAAAAATGCGCAGGAGAAGCCAGCGCTGGCAGAATCGCTCATTCGTTTGCTAGCGAGCATTAGCAGATGTCAAAGAAGATGAGGTTTCTCTGACACTACATAATTATCTACAACAATGCTCTCTGGCAAAAGCTGAGGGAAGTAATTTGTATTTCAAGCCAAAGGAACGACTCATTGCCTATGTCAATCTTATTCTTGTAATCAATAGAATCCTTTCTTTTAGAGTTTTGACTAAATTATACTTCTTTTTCTTCTAATAAGATTTAGTACACTGTCAGATTTGTAGTCTTTGACCATACAAATTATCCCCTGTCAGCTGTCAGAGTTCATAGTTTTCTGATACAACTGAGAACGACTGCAGTTCCTTAAAAGCACCCAACGTTTTCAGATCTCTGAACCCTTACCGGGCAGCTGGAACAAACACAACAATACTGTCAGCCATCCCTAGACTCAACATGCTGATGAAACGAAACCATGGAGTTCACACAAACGGATGTTCCTGTTCAATGAAGATAACTTAGCAATCCCCAAACTAGAAGAGCAGGATTACGGTTCCACTGTAACACAAGCTAATGAAAATGCAGATTAATAAACGGGCAGGACATTCAATGACATGTCTCATGGACAGCAAAAACAAAAATGTGCATATGTTCATGTAGCTCATGGGAGTTTTACTTAAACAAGTTCTGAGGGCAGAACAAAAAATGATTGGTTCAGAGAGATAACTAATCAGATCTTGTGTCAGATGTCAGACCAACCGATCACATGTCTTGGCCTCGCCTCATCTAGTTGCTTGAACCTGACTCCTCTAAAATTTGATTGGTTACATCCTGGTTTGTGTAAATAAAACTCCCACGAGCATTTGTATACATACTAAGTAATATATTTATAAAAGAACCAAACCCATCAAAGGATCATTTTAACAGCAACAACGAGTCAGGTAACAGTACAAAATGGCACAAAGTAGACACTACCAGTTTCATTTTTAACTACAGATGAAATATATACTTCGGAAAACTACATATTTAGAAAACAGTTACAAACTGTACTCTTAATATGAGGAAATGGTTTATTTAAGGGTTTTAAACTAAAATTAATGTTTCCACCGCAAGCATCTCCAAAAGCCTTCTGAGACAGTAAATGTCCTGGATAGTCTACACACATAACACACATTTGGTGGCTACTGTGTTAGGTGTTAGGTATCTCACTAGGATCGTGCAGGATGTACTTTTGACTTCAAAAGCGATTCCATGGCTAGATGATCTGTGTTCAGAGAAGCCCTGCTGCACACGATGGTGGTACTGAGATATTAGTGTTGCACTCATCGTCCTCCTGTTTGCTTTATGCAGTCTGCCCATGCCCTCTTATCTCTCATTAACACCACCACCACCACGGCAATGTCACTGACTAGATGGTTTTTTGTTTATCGCACCATTCTGAGTAAACTCAAGATACCACAGTGTGTGAAAATCCCGGGATGGCTGCTGACTGGAACCAAAACATATGGCAACAACCAATGGAACCCCCTACAAAATCAAGGGGGGCGTCTTTACCATTCTAATGAACAGTGACCGAACCTCCTGACCCCACCTCTGTGTTGTATGTATGCAGCTGAAACCACATGCTGTTAGGAGGAGCAGGCTGTTTGCATTAGCAAGCCGGTGTGCCCTTATAACCTGGCCACTGAGTATATAACACATGACTTTTATATATTTTCAGAACCAACTTTCTCCTTTTTTACTGCCCCACTGGTTATTTCATTATGTGGAGCTGTTGAAGTTGAAGCAACTCGAGGTCTTCTTCAGATAAACTCGCCTGTGATTACGCTCCCTTCCCCGGGAGGCATTGTACCATCTGTTACTTCATACTGCTTGTGGTTGACAACGCTATTTAGTAATTACACCATGTGCCCCAGCACAGGAAATGAACATTTTCCACACATACCCGTTGTTCCCCAAGACTGCTAAAAGTTAATAACCCAAATTTAAAAACCAAAGCTGATTGGTAAACCAGGTCTCTTTAACACAGTAAGCCTGAATTCTGGATTCTTTTTTATTTCCATTCATATTTACTTTCTTGAAATGAAGCAATCTGCCCTTATTCCTGATGGTCATTGATTGTATAGCTGAATTAACTGAAGTTGAAAATGTTCTTAAGATTAACTGTCCTTCATGATCTATGTCGGGAATTTTCAACCTGTGGTTCTTGACCTCCTGTTGGTCCGTAGGGGAGTTATAACGGGGTCTGGGGAATGAGAAATATTGAAAAATCGTGCCACACATTTGTCACATGTCACACAAGCCCTGTTAGTTAATTTTTCAGCCAAACATGTTACCACAAACCACGCCCACTGGTTTAAACACCTCAGGACAATTGCATTGATGCAGGCAGCTCCTACAGTGAATGCCAGGTTCTCTCAATCAGGACCTGGCCAGGCTGGTGATAGGAATGGAGAGCATCAGTATTCACTTCTCCTCTGTGAAATAGAGAAGACCTGGGCGTCTAGCACAGTGGGCTGAAGCACAGCATTAGCCCTCCAACTAGCTATGCACTGCACGCTCAGGGTGACCTGATGTGAACTTAACACGTATTGGTTTGAAGTGGAAAGTTTGCAGGACCCAAATTGGGTATTGCTTTATGGGATTTGACAGAGGAAAATAAAATAAAACAAAATATGTTGTCTGCATGAATCATAGCTCTGAGTAAATTGCAAACTATAACAGGATTAATGAAATATGCGAACAGGGTACACGCGGCACTTTTGTTTAGCGTGTTTTGTTTAACCATTTCGTTAGCTGCCTCAGCACTCTGAATCTCCGACCTTCTCAAAATGTGTTCTTAATCACGGAATGATCATTTTCAGGAAGCACCGTCAGGCTGCAAATTTAAGAGAAAAAGAACTACACACGCACATGCTCCTACAAAAAAACAAAATCCATTCATCCATGTTACAACCATTTATCCTGGTTAGGGTTGTGCAGAGGGGAGAGATCAGAAGCCTTTCCCAAACAGCAGAAGACATGAGGCTTGCGTATATAACACGATGAACGGGATGCTAGTCCATCATTTTTAATTATTTAGCAGATTTTCAATTATGTCCACTTCCTACCTTCATAATATAATAAATTATAACATGATTACAAACAAGATATACGTACAAGCTTTTGCAGTACTTTATATGTTAAAAATGCAGACGCACCTTCCAGCCTTTATGGCATGATTTTAAGCTGCTGATTGCCCAGTTACTGAGTATGATTCTGTGCAGCTGAAATAACGATTTAGGCATTCAGAGATGGCTGTTGGACACCAGAAGCTCCATAATGAGCTGTCATCAAAGAGTACTTTGGCCCCTGAAGGATGTAAACTCGTCCATATAACTTCTGTAATTCTTATAGCTCAGCAGCTTATAATATTCCTCACTCACAAGCTGCATATTTTAATGGATTAATTAGGATAAAGTAACGTCCTTGAGAGCGAGCCAAAGAACTTTGGGCTACAAGTTGGTTTTTAACTACCATGACACCTTCTGCAGTAAACAGCACTGCTTTTGTGTTTGAACAGCCATTACACAGCCACTTAAACAGAGTGTTGAGTAGACTTATTAGATTTGAAAAGTAAACCCTCAGTCATTTTCGTTTCCATTTGAATCTTGCTACAGGCAAATCTGCAAATCCAAATTCCCCAGATTTATTAAATTTCACTGCGGACTGTCTGTTTCTCTAGATATATTTAATTCCTGTCAGAATTTCCTCTGGCTCCCCCCTTTTCACTCTCCACCATCGGCCTCTGCTAGTTACCAATGTGACTTAATTTTTCATGAGAGTGGCCGATAACTTCCAAAAGGAGCCATCCGACTTTCGGAAAATCCAGAAATTCTGTATGCTGGGGCATCGGATCAAAGGCCACCAGGTAGGGAAAATAGTGGTTGCCATTAACGATTCCCCAGGGAAGCCAATTAGCAGTCATTAACAGGATACTCGCAGCATACTCGGGGGACAGATGCACATGGGTGGCTCAGGACTCCGTGTCAGATCCCAGATCAGAGTACTGTATTCCAAACTTACTGATGGTCAGAAGCGTTTGAAATCATGCTACTGGTGTCTTCAGTGACCAAAACCACAAAGCATCTGTGTTTTATTGTCAAAAGTCTGTGGCAGGAACTGGCAGGAGTTAACACAATAAATGGAGTTCATTCACAATCACTCGGACTTTCAGTGGCGGAAATCTGTCTTCGTTCTTGCCGGCCAGTAATCAAAACAAGAAAAGCTATGGGCATCTCATATGACATACCCTCTGGTAGGACTTGTTGATATAAGACAGCCTCCGTTATATAATATTTTCTTTGGAAAAAAACAAAGCGCATGCTATTGATTGATGACTGTATGTCTCTAAAACAGCCGGGCCACAGGCAATGTAGGGTGTCAGCAGGCCGTTTGCAGCGTGAGATCGCATCAAAGCGGCAAATCATCAGGAAAATACTGCATATTTCATGCAGATATCTTCCATGGCAGCTAAACCAAGCCTCCTATTTGGGATGTACCCGCTGGGCACGATTACGAAGCGTCTTAAGAGAACTATTAGTGAATGTGAATGCGGGTGTCTGTGTTTAAACCCCTAACTACTTGGAAGCCACTTCATTAGAACTCTCAGACATTGATGCTATGAGTATTTAATTTATAATATCAATATTAAATAATTTCCATGCCAACATATGTTTGCACAGATACGTAAAATACAAATAAAGTGCTCTAGCAGTTTTTAAAAGAGCTAGGTAATCGAGGTAGGTAATCGACAGCTGCGGTTATTAGGCCAAGAAGATAAATTTGTATTTCTACAGATATATTTGTTGCTTGAGCTTCAAAGCCAGGCCTAAAGTCAGGGAAAGCTGGTAAAGTTGGGATTTTCTGTTTGATTTATTTAATGTAATTTCCCAAACATCAAAGTTTTTCCCCTTAGTTTATATATCCAAGCACCAGGAATTTTGTGGTAAAATAGAGTGAAGGAGCCTGTTCAGCCGTTTCAGTCTTGTCAAGGATTATAATGATGCCATGCAGGAATAGATGAGTTTGCCAACAGTTACATTCTAGCTGCAGTCCTGCAGTGTATTTCATTAGCTGTTACTGGCTGTCAACAAGCCAAGCAAGACAAACCAAAAGCCAACTGACTTCCCATATTAAGAAAACAGGAGACTATTCCACAGCTTCTGGTGTGTGTGCTTCAGGAAACATGAGAATATTCAGAAAATATCATGAAACTCTACAGCCTACAATATCCACATTATAACACATGACAGACTAACAGAAAAGTTGCATATTCCATGTGAAATGCGCCTTATTTGCTGGGTTGCCAAAGGCCTCCAACATACCGCGTAAAATATGTCCCTTGGAGACCTCTGTCCCTGACCTCAAAACAAATATAATATGGGCTTTTCTTGACCTGACACTGTCCTAATTTGCCAATAACCTAAGGCTATCATAACTCTCTAGTACAGGGGTGGGCAATTTTATCTGCAAAGGGCCAGTGTGTATGCAGGTTTTTGGGATAACATTTTAATCAGCTGTTGAAACACAGGTGTGAGGACTCTTCAGCCAATCAGTACTCTAATTAGTAACCTAATTAGGGAGTTGCAGTGAAAACCCACATTCACAATGGCCCATTCTGGATAACGTTGCCCACCCCTGCTCTAGTAAGTAAGGGAGGCAGCTACAAACTATAACCTCTGTCTTGTGAGTTCCTGCGTTTGTGATGCTTTCTGGATGATCACTTTCAATTTTTAACAAAAAGTCCTTCAATGACATTATGTACTTAATTTTGATCCTCTACACGTGCCCTAAACTCATTAAAAATGAATGTCCACTTTTTCACAGAAACTTTCAGTACAGAACAAAAGTAATTTCTTAGTTTTTCATAGTTCTGTAGTTTTTTTTCATAACAAGATTATATATTATTGACAGCGCCTTTATTGTTATTTTGCATCCCCTGATTAATTATAGTTGCATTTTTAATAAATGAAGTAAAAACAAATTACAGATTCTGAACTCAAAATAGACGCACAAATAAGCTTTATGTGCTACAGGCAATTGAAAAAACAGAAACTAATTAGCTGGTTTACCCACACATATATTAATATACTTCCTATGAAGTGCCCGTTGATGAATTCCTATCCCACAAACTGCTGTATCTGTATTCCACGGTAATCGCATGCTGTCTCCCTAAGCCCTCAACCAATCAGAAGTAAACCGCGTACTGGTCTAGTTCAAATGCTTTCATGTGATTGGAGGCCCCATGTCTGACAGGCAGCTAACGTTCACTCTTGTGTCAAACACACCAGCTAACCTTGTCCTGACTCCCAAGTCCTGAGCATACATAGCAAGTTCAAAAAACTGGGCATGTATTACGCTCCTGTTTCTGCTTCTGTTTACCTTAGAAAAATATTTTAATGATGCAAGATCTGTTTGTATTAAGCCTTGAGCCGGGTACGTTGATACAACAAAGTGTCCTGTGTATGTACAAAGTGTCCTGTGTATATAGGAGCTTCACTTCCTGCAATTGG
>JAODKK010000114.1:286900-298373 GCA_026774405.1 Petrocephalus microphthalmus | reverse complement strand
ACCTCACCCCTGCGATGACTTTTCCCCTTCCCCCCCCCCCCCCCCCCCCAACAATAATTAACTTTTTAATTTTTACACCCCCTCCCAAAGAAGGACATTCTTTCCACTACAGTGTATTCACTGTCACTGTGCAACAGGCCCAGTTTTCTCTGGTAAGCCCCCCCCCGCCCCCGCCCCCTTTCCTAAGGGGGGGAGGCAAGGGATTTGTGTGATGACTCCACCTCTGAAATCGGTCCCCTTCCAGCTTTTTGTGTTTCTCGTTCACTCAGAGGCAGCGCTCACTGCCGTGCCACCTTCCCCACTCCGCACCGTTAGGGTTAATGCACACACTGCTGTTTCATGCAGCCTTTCATTACTGAAAATAGCCACTTTGCTCCAAGGCTAATTCTTCTGCAGCCAGTGGGTCTTGACACTGTCCCGTTAGTCCAATATTTTAATGCCTTCTGGCCCAATATGTGCCAATTTTACGGCTTAATCACTGGACCAGTAAGGATACGGTGAAATGAAGATTCTAGAATTTAATTTATTGCCCAACTGAAAGTATAATGTTGAGAAATGCATTTTATGTACCAGGTTCTTTAGAGCACACACTTGTAACAGCTTTTTAAATTAACAAACAAGACATTAAAAAGCTGAAAATGTGTGTAACCAGTGTGTAAGAATCATAACACACAAGGTTGTGAGGAATGAATTTAGGGATAGGAATGAAACCATGGAAAAAAGGCATACAAAAAATGGATGTCGGACTGCAGAAAGGAGAAGAATGGATAGAAAACATATTCCATTAAACGTCGGCGAATAGAATGACAGGGCCTCATCACATGACTTTGCCCCGCCCTCTGCTAGCCACGCCCCCTCTGCACAGCATGTTTGAAGCTGTCATCTCAGCAGCTCGAGCCCTTGGGTTTGGTTGCTAATCAAAGAGCTAAGCAAACTTAAACTTTTGTACTGTATGAGCCCCAAAACTGAACGAGTACAACGATCAGGTACTCACAAAAAATAAATAAATAAATAAATAAATAAAGGGGACAAAATCAAATATGCAATCAGCTGGAGAACTTAACATTTCAGAGCCTGCTGATGGGGCAGCTGTGCTCTCCTATTGTAATCGTGGCCTGTCAGCTGACCCTTGATTAGACCCCTGAATTCTAGATTAACTGCGTCCCCCCCACGCTAATTACATGACAGGCGGTGCTATGCTAAGACAGCTCCAGTGCTTCTCTGGCCTTACCGTATCATCACTGTCCAACAGAAATGTCTACTTTTAACAACCTATTGTTGACAGTCAGTCTACTAAAATCAATGTTAATGGTGAATATTAAGTGAGATTAGTTTGCATTTTGTTGACAATGACACACTAGCCTCACTGACAACAAACCACGCAAGTCCATGTAAACATTAAACCGTTCAGTGACGGCTGTATAAAGAGGGGTTTCTATTTCTGGTGCTATGGGTGTCTCATAACATTGCCTTTGTTTATTTTGTAAAGTAGTTTCTAAGAAAATGCATTTTTATGCTGCTGAAATAATGGATTTTTGGAGATTTCCCTGAGCAAACCACAGACTGATCTTAGTGAATCAGTACTGGCTCTGGGACCAATCGCAGGTCACCACTGGGTCAGGCTCCTCCCCTTCCACCCTGTGCTTCTGAAGCCTGATCACATCAGTTTAGCTACTGAGCAGCCGCTTCCACCCGGAGCAGCTTGCAACCACGGCTTATCTACACTCTATAAAATGTAAGTCTATAAAAGAAGTCTGAACATTTCCCTAAAGACATCTTACTGAGCATATCAACAGGGCTCTAAGCAGGAGTCAAAGTTATCCAAACGGCTTTATGTCTTTTATATAAATGTGCTCAATGTATAAATTAAACCTGCTAAGCTCCGCCCCTCCCACTCCCAACAGTGCAGGGACCAATGATTTAATAGTAGCAGTACTACTACTACTACTACTACTACTACTAATAATAATAATAATAATTAATAATAATAATGAGATACCCATGGGGAAATTCGCTTTTCACCTACTCTCATTCTCTCTCCATGACACAGACAGGTGAGAGTAAGCTTGGCAGCGAAGGGCAGCCGCCTGCAGAAGCACCCGTGGAGCTGGGCATTAAGGGCCTTGCTCAAGGGCCCACAGACATGTGGCTATTCTGCTGAAGCCAGGTTTGAACCGGTGACCATCCAATCACAGGCACAGAGGCTTGGCCCGCTGCTTTGTCTGGGCCCGGGTTGGTCCTACTGTGCTCTGCCAATCAATACCCTGCCTGTGGGAAGGAGGGGGTGATGATCCATCCAGCAGCGCAGCCAGGCCTTTTGGATTAGATTATATGTGAAGATGTGAAGAGGATTCTCAGTTGCCTTGGGGCAGGGGGGCACTGGCGCATTTCCGACAGAGCCCCAATCGAGCCAGTCCAAAATGTTGCCTGTGATGAACCTTTTTTGATGTGTCACTGCCAATTAGGCCAGTCTGGGTGACTTTAAAGTGCAGTCCAAATGGAAGCTGACGCCACTTGAGGCTTGGAGCACTTTGGTCCAAAACTAGCAAAGATCGGCCAAACTGTCCGTGAGCAAGCTGGGTCCCAAGCTGTCCAGATGGTACTGACTTAGAATGACACAAAACCAAAAGGACAGTGTGTCTCCTGGCCCGGGGAAAGGGGCCTTCCTACCACAAGGACAACTCATCCGACGGTGGCTTCGTACACTCAGTGGCATCCCTCTCTCAGCTGCATACCAAGGATCTGGAGAATTTCATTAAATAATACTAGTCAAAAGAGGAGATTACCGGAGCAGAAAAGTAGGCAAACATTAGGCTTTCTCTGCTGATGACACGGTTCACTGTGAAATGGTCCCATTTATTGTACTTGCAAAAAAAAAAAAAAACCACTAGCGAATTGAAACAATTTTACAGGGACCTTTCTATATGAAAAGAATTGAACCTTTGACTTTAGCAGAAAATACATTCATGCAGCCATGTTACTTGATAAAGTAAGATGTTCAAGAACAAACAGCCTAGAAATTCTTATCTTGCAGTGGAAGCTCCTCGTCTTTTTTCAAGAAGTTCTCCCTTAAAGATAAACAATTATGTATCCAGCTAATGACAAAAACAGAACTCACGGCTTGGTATCTGAAGCAAGTCATGCATGACATTCAATCAGTGAATGCACACCACTAAATAGAGAAGGACTGCAACGTTTTCCTTCTGCTGACGCCATCACTGTATACAGCAGTAATGAAGGGCTTTCAGCTAGCGTCAAGCTAAAGGACTACATCAGCATTACACTGCAAAGGTTCTATATAACTCTTTGGAAAGTCAAGAGAATGGCCATATAACTGACTGACGTCTAAAACATCTCAATGTCTGAAATAACTTAGTCCTTAGTTTAAGGTGCATACATAATAAATTCAGGCTGACTGATCCATCCTAGCAGCCATACATCTTCCAACTGCTTATCCAATTCAGGGTCATGGTGGGGGCCAAAAGCCTGTCCCTACTAGCAAGATGGGTAGAGGTATACCCTACATGGGACGCCAGTCCATTACAGGGCACACACATATCATACTCTCCAGGCAATTTAGGGACATAAAGTTGACTTATTAAAAAGCAACTGAGAAGCAAAACAAACTGTATAAAATTTACCACAACCTACTCCACCCTCTTACGTACTCTTAGGTACATGTTCTGTGTTCGGTTATAATGTTGCATCAGTTACCAGGCGTAACTGTCTCGTTGTTTCACTAGGTTTGATTGTTCAAAAACACACCTTTAAATGCACAAACTGGCCAACGACAATGCCAGTCCATCAGAAGGTGGCGGTATCTCTGTTTCTTTGTTAATTAAATGATTACTTCACTGAATTGTCTCAGTTTGATTTGTTTTATAATCCTAATTACTCCAACTGAACAAGGATTGGTTCAGCTCTCCAATAGGTTGACAAATAAACTAACCGATGCCGGTTAGCTGCTAACTATTAGCCAACCTGCAGTTTAACGTCGCCAATGACATATTAACATCCTAACCCTTGAATGAAGTGGTATCATGAACGAATTGATGGATTGATGGATGGATGTATGGATGGATGGATAATGAAACTGTAGATGTAATCTTAACCAAGGTTTGGAACTCTTCCCTCCACAACAATGATCTCATAATCAGAGATCCTAAAAAGGCCTGCAGGTCATTTTGGTCCTGATACAATTATTCACCATAGCCTGAATCCTGTGCTATCTCATCAGCTTCTGTGTTTCCCAGTTTATAGGAGATCAATAACTCTGGGCAAGTGTTATTACCATAAGTGGCCTCAAAGCAATGATAATGTGCTACTGTTTCCAAATGCAATTCTGTGCTACAGCAAACGGGAACCAAAAAAGAAAGAAACACAGTTAAGATAATTTGCCATTCCTCCCCAAGTTCATTTGCACGGCCATCGTCACATGTCAGCAGCTTTTAATGGGCTTCCTTAATGCGGTGAGGGATGCACAATTTTCAGCAGAATTTTTCGGCCACGTTTCGGAGCGTCTGTCAAGGCTTGCATCACGTGACAATTCAGAAAGCCTAACTTTAATCCAGATGTTCATTAACAAAGGACTGTTTTGCATTTAAATTGAATTTTAAATCCAAAATGATTATATGGATGACCTATTTTTTATGATCGTTACTCCAGACCAAGCAAGGATGGCGGGTCTCTGCATTTAAATGACTTACATTTGGGCCCATGCAGCATACTGTTTTATATTTACATTAATGTCACCAGGGTAATAGCTGCATAATGTCAACAAAAAACAATTAAATTTGATTCTTTTACAGTCACTAGAGCTCCGTCTTTCGAAAGGACACCACTCTTAGGTACATGTTCTGTGTTCAGTTATAATGTTGCATCAGTTACCCGGCGTTAATGGCAGGGTGAATTGTGTAAGTTAATGGTAACTTTTTTAAAACCATGCATAATTTCCATTTTCAAAGGCTATTCCAGTCCAAGAGCAAACCCGGTCCATGAGGTTTCTTAAAATGTCCCAACAGGGAGTACTGGGAATTAAATACTAAGTTATTTTAAAATTAAAAATCATTATTGTTCCCATATTAGGATATAATGTGTAATACAATAAATGATGCTAACACAGTTTGTTCAAGCGGAAATAATATAATTTCCAAGCAAATTAAACATTTATTAAATTTACACATCACACATACATTTCACAGGATATGCACTTCTACCACCTGCTCCTGTGCAGTTCTGTAGTTACTAAAATTGCTTGTTTCTGCTTTTCCCCTTTGCCGTTTGATTTTACGTAACTATTTGTTATTCAGACTTCGAACTCCTCACAAAGTTATTCATGACGGCGAATGCTGAGGATCAAAATCTAATTTAAAACGGGCTCTGTGTCTGAACTGAATGCAGAGTAACAGGCCAGGCTGGGCCTGGAGTGCTGCACACAGAGTCATAACATCCGATTTATTCAGAATAGCACCCATACTTTCATATAGTATGACTGGCAACTGTGCAGCCGGAATCAAAAATCAGTGGTGACCAACTGCCCATGAGGTACTTGCGGCTGTACCATTAAGGATCTTTTCTGACCTTGGAGCATCGGAACCTCAGTTTTAAGTCTCATCCAATGGATGGTGCCATTTTTACAGTAGAGCACAGTGTCCCTGTCACTACACAGGGATCCACATAGACCACCAGATGGGCGAACCTGTCAGCCACACCAATAGCTCTTCCAGCAACAACCCAGCTTTCACAGTTAGTCTCCCATCCAAGCACTGGCCCGGCCCATTCCTGCTTAGCTTCAGATGGATAACCGAGTGTGAACTGCAGGAGATACGGCCCTTCAACATGTACATTTACATGTATTTGGTAGACAATTTTATCTAATAGAGTTTTAAGGGGTCAGGGGTCCAGCCCAGAGCCCAGCGGTGACATCACTTTGCAGACCCTGGAATTAGCTTCATGCATTCTACTCCCTGTAGCTACTTCCTACCATAAAAAATTACTGAATCTATGTCTCTAAATCAAGAATATTGTATAAGTGTGTTTCTGTGCTTCATGATGGATGGGGTGTTCCCCTGCCTCATGCTGCCTGGAATAGGTCTCCCTGTGACCCGGAAACGCACAAAATATCACATCCCTGCACAAGCTGCACTGAACCACTGGGGATCTGTAATATCTCCCCTCCCCCTCGCCCGGCAAACTGCGCTTATGAATCACAAGCGGGAAGCCCGGCCTTTAAATGGCCGATGGCAGCTCGCGTTTAAGTACGCCGGAGGATCACATCCAGCCACGGGGGTCTGATATCCAGATGAGCACACCCAGCACTCCCACTTCCAGAGCTTAGGATGGACGTCAGGATAGATCCCTGAGCCGACCGTCTCATGGGCTGAAAGTTTTAACATGGAACGCAGATCATAAAATTGGTCCCGTGATGCATTTTATTAGTGTTGCTGGATGACTCATGGAGTCCCGCTGTGGGAAAAATGATATAAAGGCAAAAAGCCTGCTGCTGGTCGGCATTTAACACACGGCAGATACCACCTCATTGCGACCAAAGTCCAGGCGGGATTTTGCTGGTCTCCCCACACTGTGCACCACGTTACACTCCTTCCTTGGGGGGGAGGGTTGGGGGTCCAGCTATAAGGTACCATTGATGGGGACTTAGACACTCAAGGAGGACACAAAACAATAAGTATTTAAAGTGAAGTGGAAAATGAAAATATAAAACCATTGCTCTTTATACTGAGCCACATTCAGGTATTACGGGCACACTAAGACTTTCCTGATTCGTCCCTTTAACTGCCAATCAGCGGAGCCCCCCCATCCCCCAATTGGCTCAGCTACTCTGCCTACCCTCTGCTGTCTGTTCAATCTCCTTGATGGGCACCTAGGAGCCAAATGTCCTACGAAAGGAACAGAGGACAGCTGGGCTGCTCTCAGTACCCCGCCCGCCCTGTGGCCATTGAAACAGAGCCATCATGTCAATACAATACTTCCCTTAATCAGTCTAGCCCTGACCCGGAGAGCACTTAATGAGTATAAATCACATACGCAGGATACGTAGAGGAAGTGCACCCTACTCATCCTCAGTGGAGATGTCGGGATACACATACGGACATGAGGAGAGAAGCACAATCGGACCTCTGAGGACGCAGGTTTGAGGGAATCTTCCAGTGCTGGCTGCTTCCCAAACCTGCCCCGGGCTTAAGCAGGCGGTGGAATACCAAAGCGACTGGGCCACATGGAAAGAGTTTAGCTAAACCTCGTTATCTAATTACATAATTAAGGGCTTGAGATAAAAGTAAATTATACAAACTTGTTCCATCCTGGGGTAGAGGCTGCCTATTTTGGGCAACATTTTTAAGAGAACGTGAATCAAATGAGCTTAGAAGGTTGCTGGGTCCCACACCCCACACTTATTGCTTCAAGTTTTTAATTCGTTCATCATCTGGCTTTCATTATTTCACTCTTTCTTCCCATTTCCCTCTAGTATTCTGTATAAATGATCTGGGACTGTACTGCAACAAACCTGTGTAAAACACCTGGGGGCAACTGTGTTCTGGAAGGTGCTGTATAAAAATAAACTGAATAGAATTGAGTTCTATGAAAGACTTTCCTTGTCTGTACTGTAAGTTTATCACGAATGTACATGTGCGAGTGTGTGTTAGTGTGCTTTTGTAATTATAACATTGATGGGACCAGATTTCCAGACAATGTAATAATAACCTTTTAAAAAAAAATTCGATCTGCATAAGGATATTCTTAACTTTATAAAAATCTTGCAATCAAATGCAATCAAAAAACAGCCAAAAGCCTTGTATTTTTTTTGGATACTTATGGTTAAGATTAGGGCTGGGTAGGGGTTAAGGCTGTCATTGCTGGGATTAGGGTTATGCCAATAGGAATGCCCGTAGAAATACCCTGATGCTTCATCTGCTTCACCCCACCTCTTTATAAGACGAAGGCTTATTTGCCATCTGTCCAAGTACAGGTACATTGAAATGTGTTGGTTTTCACACATCCCATCATGCTCTCTTTTCTAAGGCATACACACACATACAGTACTGCATATACAGTCTTAGGCAGTCAGGAGAAATGCTTAAAGCTAGTTAAAGCTAGTTACACAAGTTAACATTAGAACATGCAAATTAAGAGTAAGACAATAAAAGGCAGTAAAAATTTCATCTGTTCTCCAAAAAGTTACTTATATCTAGTTAGATGGCTACATGAACACCGCTTGCACTGTTACCAAGCCTCTCCACAGCCCCATCCCAGCCATTCCGTGTATTTATTAAATTTCACCACCAGCTCACTTAACTTAATTAATTACAAAAAGTCAATGAGAATTTGATCCTGACCAGACAAATAGATGTAAACATGGCAGACCACACCATACATCTACTCAAGGTGAAACCCATCCTATGAATAAGAAACTGCCAGACAAGAACTTCAGCCTCACCATGTCACCTTCATGACTGTCATCCCTGTTCAGCTCCTGCAAATGAAGTGTCTTATACTAGGTATACAAGGTGTGCTAGTGGTAGCGTCAAAAGATACATGGGTGTAGACCAGTGTTTCCCAACCGAGTCCTCTGGGAACCCCAGACAGTCCACGTTTTTGCTCCCTCCCAGCTCCCAGCCAATCAGGAACACTGAATACCTGGTGCAGGTGCGCTGGGAGCTGAGAGGAAGCAAAAATGTGGACTGTCCGGGGTTCCCCAGGACTGGGTTGGGAAACACTGGTGCAGAATATGGTTGCAGCAAATACTGGGGTGATTTTAGCAGAGGTTTTGAAACAGCTAAGCTAACACACTTTGACAGGCATAATAGCATCATTCTACACCAACATGAAGATCATTTATACATCATTTTCTTTAGGTGTCTAAGACTTCTGTGCGGTAGTGTATATATAGAGCTGAGAGAGAAGCCTGGGGTCAGAACACTGGGCCAACAGTCCATCTAGCTTTTTTCAGGGGGTTAAGAACCTTGGGCAAGGGATTCAAACCAGCAACATTCCGGCCACAGGCACAGAGGCCTGACCTGCAGTTCAGCTCTTCGCTTACTACCCACTGCTTACTCAAAGCTTACTACTACATTCAACCCTTAAAAATGATAACTCTCTTACAGAATGTGACATATAAGGGAATGGCTTTGATTTAGCAGCATGTGAGAAATGCCCTGGAATTGGGCATGGTTAACCACAGAACATAAGTCAGGACGTCGTCTGATAATGTGTTCCAGGCCCATGGAGGTCTGCGACAATGAAGGAACGTCTGCAGCCCTCGCAGCCTGATTAGCAGCTTGCAGATTGAGGGGGGGGTATCCCATCCGCTGGCTGACTCATCTCTGAGAAACGCTGCATCCTGAGACTAGTCCCCGCAGTGAACGGGATCTCTGTGGGACCGTGTCCGCACATTTGTGGCCTTTGGTTGTTACAGTGACTATAACCTTCACACTTAAAAGCACAGTAAATGCAGTATAATGTCAAGTTAAAGAAATTACCAGTAAAAGTGGGTGGTCAGGCACCCAGGGACCAAGTGACCGAGCTAAATAAATGTGATGGCGGTTGTTAAAATCCAGGTGACATTTTCAAGTTTAAGTCGGCCCTTTTGGTTCAGGCTTTCCGGAAACGGCGTATGGCACTTTGAGATGGGTCCGTCTGGCACCTGTCTGGCACCTGTCTGGCACCGGTCTGGCACACCCTCACCGGGACTGCCTGCTGCTTATCTGGCGCCTCAGGCGGGCGCGGATTTCAGGACGGCGATGCTGCGGTTCGCTGTTGTCTGCTTTCCAGAATCCGGTCTGCGGTGCTTTGGCATCACCGCCAAACGGAAGATAACACTCTCTACTCTGAGTGCATCCTGTTCAAATGATATGTAGTATATTAGAAAAAAATATAAATATATCAATATAAAAAATAGTTACCACTTTACAATAAGGCTCTCTTTTCCCACTAATATATGGTAGTAACTCATTAATAAAAAAGGGTTATGACTTTAATTGTCTATGAATTACAACCCAATTAATAACATGATTACAAACCATTCATACAGTAAACCCATTATAAAGGCAGGCTTATTGTATAGTGGTCATGCTCTCAAAAGCTAAAAAAATAACCAAAAATTTGTATCTGGGCCACACAGCCGACACATTCCTTATAAATTTAGTACACTAATATAATACTGTAGAAAGCAAGAGTATCCCAGTGTAACATGCAGGTAGTTTGCAATGTGCTCTGTGATGGACCAGTGTCCCGTGACAGGCGTCCCCTGCCCTGTGCCCTGCGCTTCCCAAGACAGGCCGCAGGCTCCTCCTGACCCGGGATTCCATTTATAGAGCTCAGCTTTAAATGTTTTGTAGTTTGAAGTGAACGAAGAGAGCGTCATGAAATCGTTTGGAGTGGACGTCTCCCATATATTTGCAGAAATCTGCACAAAACCAAGACAAGCTTCTGTTAAACACATTACCCAGCACAATTTTTATCTGCGGTAAGGCTGTAGTGAAATAGTGAAGAAAAAAACTATATATAAATAATTCAGCCAATAATATACTGAGGATCCCCACAGAGCCTCCATAGTGACAGTATTTTATTGGGTGCTACAGTACAGGACGGCATTACAGACAAAGTCTTAGGCAGCCAAAGAAAATGAGGTTCAAATGATCCTTATGTTGGATATAAAGATATTTAAAGCAACCATACAATACACCCATGTCTTTTTTGACATGACCACTAGCACACCTCCTATAGCTAATCAGTCATCTCATTGACTGTTTTAGCTTATTAATTAATTAAGTGAGCTGGTGGTGAAATGCAACAAATACATGGAATGGCTGGGATGGTACTGAGGAGAGGTCTGGGAACTAACCATCTAGCCGTCCAACAAGATATCAGTAACTTTTTGGAAAACATAAGAAATATTTACTCGTTTTTATTGCATTACTCTTAATTTGTTTATGTTCTAATGTTAAAGTGTATTTTTGTTCTAAGCAAATATGCTTGTCCTACCCAGATAAGTAGCTTTAAACATTTGACTGCCCTAAGACTTTCGCACAGTACAGTATATAGAAATTATTTGCTTTTTTACAAATCCACAGCAGTGGTAAGCCCCAATACCTTCCTATGTAGATCAGTTATGTTACCCTGCCACCGGGACAATGGGCCGACACCTGTGTGTGTCAGATGCTCAGGACCGCAGGCGGTTGCTAACACGTTGTTCTGCCTGTAAGGTCAATGAGGTTTGTATATGTCAGGGACACACGAAAGCCATCCCGGTGATATTGCAGTTGAGTTTAACTCCAATCCCAACCTTAACTCAGCCTGTAAACGCAAGAATAACAGAGAAAAACTGGCTACATGCCTGGTGTGCCTCTTAGTTAGCGTGCGCTGATGTGGCATCGACGGCTCAAGCAGGCCCGTCGCGACAAGGCAGGCAAACCAAGCAATTGCTTGGGGCCCCGAGCTGGCCTGGGGCCCCAAGACA
>JAODKK010000114.1:248708-267195 GCA_026774405.1 Petrocephalus microphthalmus | reverse complement strand
TAAGGCAGGGTACACCCTGGCCGGGGTCATGAGGGAGCACAGGCCATAAGGCAGGGTACACCCTGGCCGGGGTCATGAGGGAGCACAGGCCATAAGGCAGGGTACACCCTGGCCGGGGTCATGGGGGGGCACAGGCCATAAGGCAGAGCACAGCCTGGCCGGGGTCACGCGGGAGCACAGGCCATAAGGCAGGGTACACCCTGGCCAGGGTCACGGGGGAGCACAGGCCATGAGGCAGGGTACAGCTGGCTTAACATACCCCACAAAATTTCTATGTCTGAAATTGAATTATGATTTATATATGCTATGAATATACCTACACTAGATGGTTCTAGATTATTTCCAGGTTTTATCAAGTATATTATCACGCATGACCTTGCAATTATCATTTCCACATTCATTTCCAATTCATATTCTGTGTTAAAAAACAAAAGCACCCAGCTCCCTGTGCCTTATGATGCCTGGGATAGGCTACAGCACCCCTGTGACCAGGATGGATGTATGATTGGATGGATGGCCAACCATTATATGTGCTGGTTTACTTATCTATAATGGTAGTCAAGATACCACTGTGAGAAAACAATAAATATAACTGTGGTAACTTTTCCACTGATTTATTAGAGGCAGCTTACATAAACACGTTTTAGCATCATTCACCAGCTTATCATCTAAATCGATGTCCGATTCATAAATAATAAACATCTTACGTAATTTCAAAACTCATACTAAATCATTCAAAAAAATATGCTCATCTGAGACCAACTGAACTACCTCTCTGTTTAAAAACTACCAAATAATTTACAGTTGAAGCTGCAGCACATCCAAGAATAGTTTGAGTCATATGACCAGACAGCTGGACATAACAGTCATGTGATCAGACAGCTGGACATAACAGTCATGTGATCTGACAGCTGGACATAACAGTCATGTGATCATGCAGCTGGAGATAACATTAGAAATGTTCCCCAGGCAACACAACAATGCTATCGGCCTGAATATGCAATGACTCCTGCAGAATCCCCACTGTGCCCCCCGTCCAGATTGCTGTTATTTTAAACATACACATGGTGGGCTGAGAATGGGGGTAATTTCCTCTTGGTTACACAGTCAGCAAATCACGCACAGTCCTTCAGAGTCCCTCGGGCCCTGATTTTCTATTTGATCACAAAGAACTTGACAATAACAACGCTGATGACATTCACATCACGGGGCGCCACAGTGATCAGAGAGAGGTCACACAGATACAAGGAGCTGGGCTATTGGGGTAACTGCCTTATAAGTTTAGGAAACTGGAGAAAGAGCATCACTTAAAATGGGTGGGAGAAATTATTCAAATGGAGGCTGTGTATTCAGTAACAGCCATCTGCCATCCATCCTTTTTCTATACCCACTCGCCCTGTACAGGGTCACTAGGGTCCTGAGCCTATCACAGAAGTGGGTGCAAGGCAGAAAATAGCCCAGGATGGGGCGCCAGCCCATCACAGGGCTCAGTAACAGCCATAAAATTTCAGTTCACCGCATAACAATCAATGGATGTTTTCCTCAGACAGTCTAATTTCATTTGCATTATTATTCATCCTCCAAAACAGTCGTTCTGGAAGCGATCATGTCCAGGTCTCCAGCGAGACCATGTGAGCCCATAGCAAGTCCACATGGAACCGGTGTTTGGTAAAAAATTCAGCGTGAAACCGACCTACCCTCGTTTTCACAAGTTACCTGTCAGCCTCTCACTTACAGTCATCGTGGCCACCCACACATAGATATGATTTTAAATGTCAAATTATCCTATAATGCTATGCAGAGTTCTCTGCCTGCCGTGATGGAGATCGACAGAGGAAATATACTAAAAGGATGCATTTTGAAATCTATAACAATTACGTGGAAGCAATTAGAAAAACAAACAAAACTGCTTCGATAACAGGACAACACCAGGCACCATATTCTGCTTGGTGATATCGGGAAATGAATTGCCCCAAAGGCTTCCTCTAAAATGATTATTCATTACCAGCGTTTCTCCCCCCTGAAATACAGCAGCTTCTGAATTAATAAATTGAACTGAATTAGGGAAAAGCGGTTTTACTAAAAGGCGTGACCGTGGCAAATTTCCAGAAAAATACAATTACGTTAAGTAAATAAATTAAATTACAAACAGGATGACATGAAATAAGTATCTCTGTAGATGTCATGTTTAGACAAAAGGCATCTGTTATAAGACTATAAATTATAACAAGTGTTTCCACTGGGATCCCAATTAGAATCCAACATATAAACACATAACTGTCTGCTAATGAAAACTCGTGAATTTAATAAGTCCATTTTCATTAACCTTATTACAGCTGTGGTGATCCTGAGCTGCTGCGGGAGCCTGCAGGGTGTGTGTTTTGATGGAAACATGCATATACTCACATACACTAAGATTAAAGCCAATTTTTGGCAATCATTTGCCCTACACGGTGCACCATTGTAGCATGGAAGGACCATAGGGTACCGCAATGAAGCCCAGACAAACCCCATAGAGCATGTGCATTCCATGCAGGCAAAAACAGATCCATAGCCCTCTTTCCGGCGAGGAGAGCAGAGTGGGCTATATCTATAAGTACTTAGAAAAACTTTTCCTAAAAAGTTATAGATGTGATTATCACTACCTTTAGGATATAAATAAAATGACAATAGAGATAATACACACACTACCCGTGAAAACTAAGTAGTTACTAATCAATAAAATACCCAGAATATTGTCTTTAATGGATTTTCAACCGATGCACTGTACAAGGCTTCTATTTTAAGCAGGTTATTTGTCCGGGGTTTCAGACAACATCTGTTGATATGATTGGATATTTCCTTAGTGAACAAAAGGTACCCCCTGGAGGGGAATTCTCCTGGAAAGCCTAAAGTCATGATCCTAAAGACCATTGCCCTCTTTTTAACGAGGCCTTACAGTCTGTCTGCAATTATGTACAAAAGCAGACATGCGGCAGTTAAATCAGCTTTATTCGATGTCTTCTTATACTTGGGAAAGATTAGCATACAACATAAAATAATGATATGGGTCCCACAGCCCACGACAGTCGCCGCGGGAACGGAACAGGAACTGCAGTCAATGCAGAGGCAAAGGATTTCATGCTTAATGTTTTAAAGAGATTTAATGTTTTTGAAATAGGCCATTGCACATACACCAGCAATAACACGTTTTATATATACCATCTACTCATATCTACTTCATCTATTTTACCATCTGACAATTTTTCATTAAAAACCACATGTTTAAATGGAATCAGAAAGAGCACAACAGCCTTCCTAGAATGCATTCATTTCAAAGTAAAATCTCACCACACAAGTTGTGCGGTGCATAGCGAGATGCTCGCACTTGCAAAGTGACTCATGCAAACTTGCTGCAGGCTATAGAAGATAAGATGATGTCATGTCAGTGTTTGAAACAGGAAACATGAACATCACACATACAGTCTCACCCTCCATGTTTGCATTAGACTCATTAGACTTAATTATTTGCGTAAACAACAAAGAGTAGCTACATTCAGACGCCTTCGCAGAGAAATCTTGCAGCTTGGCAAAAGTTAGTATAACTCAGCTTCTCAACTCAGTCCACGGGGACCCCTGACCCTGATGCTCCGCAGTTTTTCTCCGTCTGGGGATCACTAAGGACTGGTTTGAGCAACAACAGCATAACTTATATTTTACGTTAAACAAAACCCAAGAGACATCGGAGCTATTAAAAATGAGGGCTGGCTTCCAATAAAATCCTTGGCGCGCATCTGTCAGAAATGCTATATAAATGCTGTGCTTATCGATTAACCCAGGACACCTTCCTACGCTGTAAATATGTGTAGCAGTGATTTTTTTAATAATAAAAAATTTCAGCCCATGCAGAAATGTGTTTCGGTCCATTTTCTGACTCCGGGCTGCACAGTTAATCCTAATGAGGAGACAGACCCGACACTACCGGATTCACACTATCAATTTTACCGTTAACGGGCAAAGCAGGCGCCGCCCCAGGAGTGGGACAAGCACTTCTCACACAGACGAATTGCTTCATGTGGCAAGTTAATAGAAGTGGCCTTCAACTGCACAGTTTTGGCTCATGCACACTTCATTTTAGCTTTCAATTCAAAGGTTTTGAGGAAAACTGCTATAGGGTCAGACCAAAAGCTGCAGTTTACAGAACTTTCAATCAATCAATCAATCAATCAATCAATCAATCAATCATTCAATCAATCAATCATTTACATGCCAAACCCCACAGTCCCCCGTATCAGAAGTGTACGATGAATAAAAAATCTCAGCCATTAAAATACAAATATTACTGTGTGCCCAAAAGTATAATCCTGAATAAACTGCAGCAACAGTCCATCCAAAAACCAGAATGTTGTAAAGTACGGGAGCAGCCTTAGGGAGACAGGATTTCTTTTTAATCAATATGCAGATTAAGTGTTACAGAGCATGAAAGTAATTTTATTTTTTGGGAGCTCCAGCAAGTTCAAATAATACAATAATGCATCAAAATTAAAATTGGCCAAGAATGAATTTAATGTCAGGTTCCTAAACCTACATTTCAATGAAAAGCCGTGGGATGGAAAGGAACAGGGTGTGAAAAAGTATAGGCCTGTACAAAGAAAACGACAGAGTATTAAATTTCCATTGAGGGTAGTGTTAAACCTCCAAGGACAGGCCGTGTCCCTCCTTCAGCTGAATCACCACTATTCCGGATTCAGCTTAGGACAAGGGTTAGCAAACTGGCTACACCTGAGGCCTTAGCAAAGGATCTCAATTAGCCTTGTAGCGCTGCTCAGTAAGGTGGCTTCAGATAATATTTACCCGTATAGCTGTATTTTATACGCAGATGAAAACTCAAAAGACAGTTTTAGGAAACTGTCTGCTGTGACAAAGAAGGAACAAAGGTTCATGCGCACACTTTTTTAGATTCTCATTGATGTTTATTAAAAATAACCGAATAATGACATATGTGATAGATAAAAAGCCTATAAGAAAGAAAAATGAATTTAAAAAATGAAATAGAAAAAGATGCGGTAAAATGTAAATGAAATGGTGAAACCAATCAGTATCTGCAGATATGTTATGTGCAAATATTGCATGCTACGTTAAGTAAGATAGTTTGTTGGAGGAAAAAGGATATGAGGTACATTTCGTAGTTTTAATACATATCTGTTATTTAATTGCTAATTACTAATAGATTTTAAAATAGAAAGTATTAATCTTTAACGATGATCCAGTCAAGATTCTAACATCACATTTGTTTTATCCTTTTTTATTTCACATTCAAGATCAATCAGATATTTACTGAATAGTGTCACCTCTTGAGATCCCATTTTATGACAATACTCTCTCTTTCTAGTCATACTGCCTGTATTAAAAGCTAAAAAAAACAGCATGTTCTTTTGTGCAGGACATAGCCATTGTATTTAGCCTGCTTGACCGGGGCTTTCCATTATTTCCACACCTAAAAATAACACCCACCACATCAAAGAGCCAACAGCACCCAACTGTAGCTTCTAGTGCAGGCCTGCGGAAACCTTTTGAGAAGAAGTGTGCAGGTGTTTCGTCGGCATGCTTCTAAAGTATTTCATTAAATACTGTTATGTGTTTAGGGCATACCACAAACCCAAAGAATTTAGTATATAGAACAGATGAATTGCTATTTTGCCAGTAACATTTTTACTATAAATGAAAAATCTAATCACTACATGTTATGGAAATGCCTTCAGTGCGTTAGCATGCCCCATGTTTGTCACATCTTTACATATTACCTGCACGTGTGCAATGCTGCCCTAGATCAGCAGCAGAATGCTGGGCCTGTAGTATTACAGCTGCAGGTAAGCTTCTTTGGCATTGGCCATGTAGCAAGTGTTATCACTGGGATTATGGGAGCAGAGTGAAATGAGCACTTATGTACCTTCTAAGTGCCTACTGTACAAATAAGAGATGTCCAGGCTCCCGCAGTGCATGTCAGATGTATCAGGTACAGTGATGCACACCGATGCATTTTCTGCTCACACTCACATAGAACACGATAAGTCAGGTTTTTTTCCACTGACACCAGACCATCAAGGAAGGGATCCACCTAAAAGGAAGGGATCCACCGAAAAGGAAGGGATCCCCCAAAACCATAGCCGAGTGGTGCTGATGTCAAACACCTGCGGCCAGCAAAAACAGCACTCGGTCCGAACCCCACTGTGCTACGAAATAGTCGATTACGGTACTCTAAGGGCACCGCCAGGCGACGAGGCCCCGTGAGCAGAGCCCCTGCAAGCTAATCCGCCACGTCACAAAGCTGCCATGTGTGTCAGGCCGACACGCGTGCCTTTGCTTTCAGGCGACACCGGCTTCCTGAAGTCGCACACTACTTACGGACATTCATATGCATTAAACGTACGGACATTCATATGCATTAAACGTACGGACATTCATATGCATTAAACTTTATTTCCTGAGTCACACATTCTCTCCTTTGTACCTGACCTGTAGCAATGTGACACTGGCCGATGATGTTAGCTCAGATGCTAAGCTTCCAATAAAAATCTCACCAGGTATTAAAAACCAAGTTAAACCATCCAAAGAAAACAGCATGACTGCAATTACAGCTGAAGTTCATATTAAGGTACTTAAGCTACTGCTGAGATTAAAATCACACCACCCAATTCAGTCATGTCGTCTTGTAGTTGAAATTGAAATGATCAATTAAACTGGTGTCCAACATCCACTCTGCGGCCTGTCAGTGTTACGGGTGCGACTGGAGTAAGTAACCCCCCGGCTGCTCACCATGTGTATGAAGTATGGTGTATCTTTTTCAGGTGTACCTCATAGCTTATTTACATTAGCAGATACTTTCACCAGACTGACCTATTTCAGATTCCAGATGCTAAAGCAAATAATGGACATTGTCAGTGGTCCAAAAGCAATTCCTTGTGAGGAGGTACATGCCTTTCAGATTACATGAACAGATTAGTACCACCTGCTGCGCTGCGCATCTACGAGGGTCACTGCTACAGGAAGCCGACGGTGCAGACATCGACATACTGACTTACCGCGAGAAATTTGGCGAGGCGAAGCCAACAAAAACGACACTTAACTCTACGGATTCCCTTGGCCCCTTTAAAATCTCCTTCCCTCTTATATTTTCCACGAGGCCCTTGTCTCCACGCAGCCTCTACCTTAAACCTTCCAATTCGGGATTCCCAGAAGCTTTACTAAGCTCTGCAGAAATCTTTAGCTCTCGGATATTGTTACTGCAGAGAATTTAACCGGAAGTGATGGAAACAAAGACTTACAAACACGTGATCTGCCCGAGATTTAAGCAGTTATCATCCAAACTCCATATTCTATTGGACCCGTATCAGTTTTACTGAGCCAGACTAATAATGTATCATCAGGTAGCTTTGCTGTGTTACAGTGTAAAGCTTTGCTTACATTTATCGAGTTAGCAGATGGTTTTATCCAAAACGACGAACAGCTGAGAAAGCAGGATCAGACAGTCCTGGAGTAACTGAGGTCAAGGGCCCTGCTCAGGAGCCCAGGGTGATCCTTCCAGACCCCAGGATTTGAACCAGCGACCTACCGATCATGGGCACAGTCCTAACCCAGTGACGTCTGCCTACAGCACCCTGCTTTTTACTATGTTTGACAGCTAAAATCATCAAATTACGGTCAGAGTCAAATGTGTTGTGATTTGTAATTTGATATGTATCCCATATCTCTTCCGGCAGTCACGGAAACGATATTCAGCACAATGGCCTGAAATTGTGAATGAGACAACACTCGAAATATATACACTGACTCCCAGACACTCCCACGCACTTTATCTTAAGAATTTAAACATTAAATTGAGTGCCAGTTTCATCGTGGCTTAAAATAAAATCGTGAAATAGCATTTAAGATTAAGCAAAACTGTCACATTGAAGAAGGCAATGCTACAGTGAGTTTCCTGCAAACCACTTAGAATTAACACTATTAGTTTATGATTTAAAATAATCTTCTCTTGAAGAAAAACACTGTACACACAACAGGACTGTCCACCAATAAGTAATATGAGAGGGAGTAACCTCATATTTTGATACATAGACTACATTTACCAAGCAGTTCCTGCATAATTTATAGTAAAATAAATCAAAACTGCACTCTTACCACTTTTCTTTGCAATTACATGACTTTAAGAAGCATGATTTTTTTAATCAACAGAAAATAGCTTCAGATGAGCTGTGGGAATTTGATTTGTTGCTCTACTTGTCAAGAATGAAAAACCAAAAAGCAGGAAAATTCCTCATGCAGGAAAATTCACTGTGCATGATGCAAATGCCAGAATTTTTTTTATAAATTTGGTTAATTTGCTTGTTTACCTACTGGGTCATATCTAGTTGCCCATTGCTTTGTTGCTCACTAAAATGAAGTGCCTGTAAATGTAGTTGCAAGCAAACAGAACCACTTGCCTTACAGCCCCATAGGAGAAAAGAATCATCCAGTCTCACTGGACAAGACACATTGTCCCCGGGAAAAAAAAGATGCACATTGACAGAATGAATAAATCATGGATAAATCAGTTGGAAACCCTGGGGGAAATGTGAAAATGGCAGCATGGGTCAGAGGGAGTGAGTAAGGAGAGGGTTAGAGGGAAGACTCTTATGGGAAGGTGAGGGGGTCAGGGAGGGACACAAAACCATGGTGATTCGCAACCAATCAAGTCTCAGAATCTCAGAACCACTTAAGTGTACCACTGTAGAAACTCCAAAGGACAAACTCCTTCGTGGAGGACCCAAAAAAGTATCAAAAACCCAGACACACGATCAATGAATCAAAGCAACAGGCTACACTGAATGCCAAGCACCCCCAGACAAACCACCCTGCCCCCCCAGCCCCTTACCTCGTAGGACCAGACGCACTGGGTGCCCCCAAATCTCCTCACACAGCGCCCCACCTCCACATCCTCATGGGTGGTGTACATCTCCCGCAGGCAGGCCCCGATGTGGGGAACCATCCTCCGCAGAACCTCCCTGCTGAAGATCATGCCCGGCCCCCCCATGCAGAAGTTCTCCCCGGGTTCGAGGGCCAGCTTTCCCAGCTCCTCAGTGGTGCCCAGGCCCGTCTGGCCCAAATACAACGGCTTGGTGCTGTTCAGTGACCGCAGAAAACTCTCCAGCTTGTCTCCTGCAGACACACGGGAGGCAGGGACGAGGGGAAGCTCACACATCATATTGCTGATAACGTCGCATTTTTCAGTACTCAAGTAACTGAGGGATTTTTTTTAACGGACTGAAAATTCCAGAAGGCAGCTGTGAAGTGAGTGCATCAAAAACAAAGAAAAAAAGAACTACAGCTTGGCACATATTTTGCATTTTTATAACTTAAGCTTACAGTCTGAAATTAGCAAAACATTTACATAAAAGCCCTCTTCTTTTTCTAGCAAAATAACGCTGCCATTAATCATTTTTTTCCCCAGCACACACTAACAGCAAAAGCATTTTTAAGTAAACCGGCAATTCTGAAAGGCACAGAAGTGAATGAATGAAAACCAAAGACCTGGAACTGCAGACTGCTGCATATTTTGCACATGTATAACTTCAGGTAACAGTCCAAAATTAACAATGCATCAGAATTATACATAGAAGCTATTTTTTCTGTGAAGTCAAGTTTGTTTCTTTTTTCTTTCCCTACCAAGCAATAAAGCAGATTAACAGCATGATTATCCATGTTCATAAAATGCTCTTCTATTAATCAGTGTATTATTACCAGTTTGTTCATTTGTTTGATTCTTTTAAGAAACAGTGAGAAGAGACTGTGCGGTACACTGACACATACTTTACAATTTATCAGTATAATGCCTGGGTCTGTATGCCCATTTAGGGTACCCTCCTGGTGTCTTGTGAGTATCACAGGGTGGATGGAGGTGTGAGCTTGTAAGTATAGCACAGTAAAGCCACTAGGTCAGACCTTATAACACCCTGCCATGGGATCGCCACGATTATCATTGCCAAAATTGACTTTCTATAACCCCTGACCCGATCCAGCCAGGATCCCGACATGGCCTTTAAATCAGCAGCTTTCACACGATGTAACAGCGAAACCCTCACAGACGTCTCTTTATGGACTATGCTTATAGTCACAGTTAACGAGTATCCGTACGCCCATTAGTGAAGCTTGGCGTATTCCACTTCGATTATTATACAGATGCTTAAAGTGAATCTTTATCAGGCATAGTGTTCTTATTAACAATTTCTAACGCATGTCAATTTTAGGTAATATAAACTATTTTGTTAAATTTCTGAATTAATAGTATTTACTCATATAGACCTACATATAGGCATTTATACTCTTTTACAGTAAGGTCCAAGTCGGACTATGACGTGGCTTTTTAAGGTTGTGAGTGAAGTTTACGGTTAAAGTTATAAACTATCCCCCATCATTTACACGAAGGTCAGATACCGATGGTCACAACTTAAGTACTCACATACAAAACTGTAAACCAAATGCCAAATACTCAAATTTAGCGTTTGGGCTTCTAACAAATACTATGACCGATTTGGGTGAATCATGGCTTCAATGGAAATTCGTGATAACAAAAAAACTTGGAAAGTAAAAGCAAAAGTAACCATTGTAATCCGTGAAAAGCAAAATCAGGTTACTGTGCAGAGAGGCGTGAAGTTACCATATTAGGAATACTGGAGCCCTGTTAAAGATGCCTGGGATTGCTGATGGCTGAGTGTTAACGGGAGCGTGTGGCTGTCAGCCCGAGCATGGAGGCATGGCAGTGTCCCTGTCGGCCAAGTTACCTACACTTGTCAGAGGACCGACAATCCCCCCTCCCCGGAATACCCACTAACCGCAAGCCAAAAGGCAGCCATTCACCTCGGATGTAGACATCGTCATCGGCCCGCATGAACCACTCGTACTTATCCAGGTAATGGTCGTGCATGTACTTCAGCATCATGAAGGACTTCTTCTGCGGGGGGTACGAGTCGTCCACCCCGGCCAGGGAGACCACGGGCAGGGAGAGGGGCAGCGGGACCGCGTCTGATCTCTCGCTGGAGAAGAACTCCACCTTCCCGGGGATGCTTCTGGTCCACGTCCTATGGGCAGCCACAGCCCGTGAATCCAGGTACTTTTTGGCCGTCATGACACCGACGTAAAGGAAACTGCTGGGCTGCGGGAAGGGAGCTGCCCCGTGGCCGCTGTCGTTGCCGGACCTGTGCATGCTCTCCCCCGCCTCGTCGCTCGCCTCCTGGCTGCTGATGGGGCTCCTGTCCTTCTGCCACGCATTGCTGCTCGCCGTGCTGGCCACCATCTCCCGCACTTTACCCACGCTCCCGGCATTAATGTAGTAGGAGCACATATTCGGTTTTCTCCTCTTGCCGCTGATTTCCAAGACCCGGGGAACAATGAGCCAAGACGCCGCAGTAAATCCAAGGAAGACCCCGACAATAACGCTCATCCAGGGTCTTCTCGACCTCACAGCCATGGTTAAATAAATATAAGTACAAGGTAAATAAAACGGAATTGAGATGAAATCCCCCCCCCGATCTAGTGTGTGGTGACGGCTAATTGCTTTGCTATGTTGGACGATTATCATACATGATTAGGCTCTGATCGAAGTACATTAGCTTGCTAAACAAGTAGTGTTACCTAAGGGTAAGAATATTTCTCCTATTCGCATCCATGGGTAACATCCCTTAAAATGAGTCCAGGCAATGTAGCGATGCATTCGACGGCAGTTCGGGTACAGTCTTAAATGACTGCCATGTTGCAGTTACGGGAGAAACATTGTGTCGCTTTCTCGCCAGTATTTCTTTATTTGTAACTGTCCAACGCGACGGAAGAAGTTGCGGCGCGGTCCGGATCGAACGCGGTGTCGAGACGCGACCTCATTACTTTCCATCCAGAAACATGATGCCTTCAACTGAGAAGCCGGAAAAAAAAACCACAATGACATAAAAAGTTGCCGCTTACAAATTGTTGCCGATCGAAATCATCATTTCTGTAATCGGCCGAGATCGTCGGGCTGCCCGTTGCCACATCGGTCCCGCATGAAGAAATTGTAGTTCTTTAACAATATTCTTCTGCAAATAAGCAGCTATTTTATCCGCGCCTGTCTCGCCATTTTGTGCAATAATTGACGTCAGAGTAAATAACTTTACATATTTTTTCTCTCCCCCCGGCCCTCTTCTTTAATTTTGCGCCGTTCCGGAGCAGGCTTGCGGCACAGGGGTAAATATGCATCGCCGAGTGAAGTAGCTAACGGGATAGTCTTCTGGAGGCGAGACGGGCAGGCGGACGGAGGGAGGGAGGGAAGGAGGGAAGGAGGGAGGAGCGACAGCCGGCAGCGGCATAGAGCCTTCCTCTCCCCGGACTGACGCGGGCTGAGGTGCTCCGGGGGGCGGCACACGTTGCATCATTACGGGCTACTTTGCTGGATCCGAAGCAGCTCATTTTAAAAAGCTGATTTCTCAGCTGTTTTTTTTTTCTTTTTTGCGACCATGTCCGCGTCTCTCTAAAGTTTCAGCAATAAACGGTTTAAGTTTAAGTTTAAAAAAAGTTTAAGTTTCCAAACGCTTGGCAGCGAGTTAGCTGGTTAAGTTTGCTAATGCGGGTCCCGACTCAGGCTTGGCGACCGGGGCAATACAGACGTTTCACTTGGATGGATGACAAGCATATTCAACCCAGGAAGAATGCACTGGAAAAGTAAAAAAAGAAACTTACAAACAACACGGAAGTGATCGTCTGTTTGGGATTAATCGATGTAATCTAATCGCGTTCTCTGAGGATTATTGGTATTAAAAGCTTGTTGACTTCTGTGCGCATCTAAATTAATATACGACAGAAGTGACACCTAAGCTAAGAAAAATAAGTTTTTAAAACTTATTTTATAGTTTTAAATTTTGATAAATGACTAAAATGTCTATTTCCCGAAACTGTTAAATAAATAACTGGAATAATAAACGTTTTAAGTAATCTGGATGATACAGTGAAACCAAACGATAAGCTTATATAAATAACTGCTTTATTAAATAATACATACAAAATAAATAAAACAGTTGTGTATGTTGGAGTTTATATATAAAGTACTGTAGGCATACACATCAAAACTCGTGTCCTAAGGGCAATAAGCCACGATTCGATCATATAGGCCTAGCATTTGTGATTGCTCTTGCGTTTTGGAATTTGACTTTGGATACTATTTTTTGGTTACTAGTATTGTATGAGCACGTTGATTAAATACCAGAGCAGTAACCTCACAGACGAAAATAGCCCCTTACTGCTCCAGAAAAATCAACCTCAAACCCACACCCGCTACTTTGGGTAGATATCGTCAGTAACAAATCCTACATAAAATAATGACATTATTTACAACGTAAATTCAATTCAAATCAGAAAAGGTTTTTAATATGAGAAAGTAGATCATTCTGAATAAAGTTCGGCCTGTAGGCCTATGATTGTATTGAAAACCAATAAAATTCTGTGGGCCTACAAATCATTGTGAAATTTCATTGCCTCTGCATTTCAAAATAATTTACCGAAAGTGTAGTGAAATATATTGTTTCCAGCAAAATTAATAAAAACTGCAGAGAATGGGCATAGGCATTTTTTTTTGGGGGGGGGGGGGGGAATCCTAAGGGAACGATGGTGGCGCCTCTAGAAACAGGACATTTGGGGCACACTAGCTTTTTCCCATTGTGCTGGAGTGCCATCTAGTGGCACAGCTGCAGCATTTTGCCTTAATGCACCGCGCTTGTGCGCGCTACGTGTTAGGCTGGGACGCTTCAGTAACATAATGAACACATAATTACATTAGAAAACGAGGCAACAAGTCCCCGAAGAATTACTTTTTTTCTACATATGATTTAATATTTATGCAGTTGCGAGGGTATTGAATTGACTGTATATATTTGATTTACTTTTGTATACACTGTACATATATTACAAAATGCGTATTAAAAATAACCTGTCAATACCTTTTTACTGAAATTTCCCAAGTAATCCAGTATACAAAAGAAGTCCTCTCGGCAAGGGAAAGGCTGTGTTTCATCACGGGAGTGGATGGAGTGCTGTTGTAATTACCGAATAGCTCTCTAGCTATTTTTAGCCGCTAACAGTAATACGGCAGCCTCCAACGGCCCCGGTGTGGAGGAGCGGTCGTGCGCCTTCGGGCTCCCCGTAATAGACTACCGACGCCGCGGACGCCGATCTTCCACCAGCCTGCCCTACTTCGCGTACATTCCACTTCTTTCATTACCTCCTCCTTCAGATTTGTGCCTGAATGATAACATTTGGGAATCCATTTAAAACATCATTTGGGAAAGAATCATTTGGGAATTCAACTGAAACATATACAAAAAGCATTCTTATTATGCTACACAGTGCAAAGCGATCTGTACTGAGCGATATAAAAGCAGACACGCACTGTGCATTTTAATATATCTTGCCCACGTAATCTATGGAATACAGCCCGTAATTTATTGTCCGCATTGCCTTCCAATATTAAAGTTTTTCATTTAGTGTCTGCAATGACTGGGGATTTCTGATTTAGCTAATGCAGAGGGTAGCCTACAATAAGCGCCGAACACTTCAATCCAGGGAATTGGATGAAGGGTAATTCTGACAAGAACATCACTCAGCCCTGGCATGAGTGCCGCACGGTCGAGCGTCATATACTGCAGTTACAGTATGTGGACTGGATGTGTAGCGTGGATGCAGTCCAGCCGCTTTATTTATTAGAAACAACAGGGAATAATAAAAAATATATATGCGTCTTTAACTGCACACATTAAAAAAGAAAAACTTTGTGAAGTTAAAATCATCACTGGTAAAATAATAATAAATAATAATAATAATAATTATTATTATTATTATTATAGTGTGTGTACCTGGCAATGCATAAGTCAGCCTTTATTTTTTTGTAACTACAACTGGCACCGTAATGATAATAATGACAGCGAGCGCTGACAGAACAACTAAAGCTGCCATTTTACACATTTTATTCCGTCTCTGTTCCGCTTCCTTCCTTTTCAGCAGCGAGTCGTAGCCTGGGGTGTAGAGATCTTCCAGCCAAAAGCTCAGATCCTTGGGGTCCTCCTAGAGAAGAAGGACGAGGCGTGATTTAGGTGGAATGCCCGACCTGTTTTCTTCGCCGGTATTTTCAAGGTCTTCACTGACTTAACGATGCGTTATGCATGCTTACAGGGACTCGGGTTTTCTGTTTCTGGGGGCCCCACTCAAATAGTCACCTGGCCTCCCCCCAGATGTTACAAAGACAGAATAAATATCCAGCGAATAGAATTAGAGGACCGTACCTACCTAGTTGTTTTCCGATAAATGCTGCTTCCGTGTTAGGCTTTGTTTGTTTTTAATTAATACATAAGTAATAGCATAATACTATAACATTTGTGCCCCATCAAGTAAAGTGATACACTTTAATAATATTGTGTAGTCAGTACAGGTCCTAGCTGATGTGGTGCCCTTGGCGAGCATCACTGCCAATGCCCCCCGAGGCTGTGTGAAGTTGGCCGACAAGTTGGTGCCCCCTCAGCAGGGGCGCAGCTACTCCCTTTTTGGGGGGTATGCAGCAACAATTTAGCATCTGGCTCATACATCCACGCTTTCAGACTCTCACGTTCACACTAGAAATTTTAGAAATATTATCACAGCGATCTATATTATTCCATTATAAACCTAAAATTAGCCACATGAAAGTGTTGGGGTAGTATGCAAACCCTACAAACTATTTACAAGGCTATAAAACTGATATATACATGTGAATGCGTGTGAATGTGTGTGCAGACTTTTCTGGAATTGAAAATCTCACTCCAGCCAAATGACCGAAGTTGGCAACTGTGTGAGTGTAGTAACTATTAGTTGCCAGCAGGGGCCTCCCAAACTTTGGGGGCCCCACGCAAAAGCATTTGTTTTAGTGATGATAAACATGTCCACTGCATAGTTATTGCTATTCAAAGAGCACCTTCCCTGAAAGGAAGTTCCCTCACCTCCACCCCCAACAGACAGCTCAACCTTTTCCAAACAATGCAGCGAGCTGTTCTGTCCTGTTGTTGCCTCCTGCCCGTGAAATCAGCTGACATCCCCCTGGCCTCACATGCAGGCCGATGTCAGGAAGATTTTCCTGTGCTGTATATAAACAGTCAGGAAGTGGAGGGAGGAAAGGTGTGCTATTTATTGGCATAGAACCCGACAATGATTAGTCTGCCTTTTTAGCTGACACCGAGCCTACTCTCATCTTAAATCGGCTCAGAGGAACACTTCCACATGTTCCTGCTGCCCGTCCCCAAGTTTATTTTTAATACTGGCATGACGACATGACCCAGAATCCCGAGCATAAATGTGCTGCTTTCCCTTGAATGGAAATTGTGCGGGCCAGGTTGATGAGTGATGATAACCCATCAACTCAGTGGTTTAAGGAACTGTGCCTATATCCGGAAAGTTGTGGGTTTGAATCCCGCGGCTCACAGAGTAATCATATCACTGTTGTGCTCGTTGAGTAAGGCCTTTAACCTTAATTGCTTCAGGGGAGCTGGATGTTGGCCGACCGCGCTGTGTGACCTCAAGCTCTCCTCACCCGTACCTCGCTTTAGGACAAAAGCATCTGCTAAGTCAGTGAATGTAGATTTAATCTGCAGCACAGGTTATCCCATAGGAATGAGCCACAGGGGGGGATGTTAGCCGATCCCAGCATGAACATTCACGTGCACAAAACGCTGAAATTGCAGACCTGTGATTCTTCGATCCGTCTATGGCGCTTATCTGGGAAAAGGTCAGGGTGAGCCAGGAGCCTCTCCCAAGGAAGAGCCAGCACAAGGCAGGAGATGCCCTTAACGGGGTGTCTGTTCATGCCTAATACGCCTCCCGGATTCAGCTTTTATATAGACACTTTCTTTATCTTCAGTCTGTTTACTCAGTTGGCCGCTAATGTAATTATATCCTGCCGCTAATTGGGTGGTTGTTTGCTTCTTAGTTCATTGTACTTTTCTGTCTTATCAGTCCTTGTAGGCCAAGATGGTGTTGCATTACCATATAAGGTTCCTGCCTGGAGTCTTATTAATGGGGCTGTATTACACTGAAGGACAACACCTTATTTCATTGGGTGGCCAGTACTCATAGCTGTGAGCATAATTTATGGAATCCCCCCAATAAGATTTCATCAGCTGGGATTTGGCTCATGCATATGGCCTATGATAGGCTTGTTAATAACTAGACAGAGTATAATAGTTCTTTTATTTTTGTTGGGGGGGGCAAAAAGGTACTTTATCCAGTATGAAATGTTAAGAGGGCCATGAATCGATACGGGGGTCATTTCTGGGGCTTGCAGATTTTCTAAAGCTGTAACTGAGCCTAAGGCAAAGAAAAAAAAAACCTAAATCTTTAATTCAGATGTTCTGTTTTTGTTCTGGCAGAATGTTTTTCATGGTGGTGCAGCTGTGACCACAGATTGGAAAAGGAGTCCGCACAGGAGTGTATCTGAATTGTACCTCGCTTGTAACGCATAGGGCCTGTGATCTGAAGGGCTTTCTGTGAACTCTGCTAAGCGGTCAGATCAGATCTGCAAGAACGGCCGGGGGAGCTGGATCTGTTAAAACGCTAACATCAATGTGCCAAGACACCTAACAGAGAGGTAATAGTGTAGCGGGTGACGCACGGGTTAGCGTGCCGCATGTTTATCCAGTTTGGGTAAGTGGTTATGAAAGATGGATGGATGGATGGATGGATATACTTAGGACTAACACTAGGATCTAACAACATCCTCAGTTCAGCCCTGGTCCTGCAACTGTGAGCATGGTAATTAAATCATCTGAGCTAAACAAAACACTTGGGGCCTGTTTGGATTCATATGGGGCTTCAGCACTAAATGCTCCAGCCTAGTGATGACTCTGGATATACCCTCTAGAGACTAAATGTACTACGATTTTGCTGGACTTACAGTTTGCAGAACAGAACTGTCCGTTTACCATGATCATGTGACCTTCAGCGACCTTGCGAAAACATTGCTGTTTCTGTATATATGTCTACGTTACCTTTAAATAGCCCGATAGATGAGAGTGTACGGGATGCCTGTTGTACTCCTGGAGCGTCCATGACGGTTTTGGCTTCTGGCTCTCCCAGCTTTCTGCCGCCTGCATGTCTAAATAGAGGGGGTTCCTCTTGACTTTGGATTTCAGGGTCACCGGCGTGACGTGCTTCTCCAAGACCCCGTCCACAAATACCGGGCCACTCTCCGGAGATGGCTTGTGGCCGGTCAGCCTCCTCTGTTCCCTCTTTGGGAAGAGAGAAAAAGTGTCTGCTTTCCTCTGAGGAGCTTACAGGTGTCCAAGAAGTCATCACTTTATCTCCTCCTGTTAATTTCTAATTAAACATGCGGTCTCAGCCAGAGTTCTGCAGCCAAGATGGAATTAAACTCACGAGAGAGCCAATTCTCTGAGTATCATTTAATATTAAGTTTGTGTGACAAATCCATCCCAGA
>JAODKK010000114.1:226033-238943 GCA_026774405.1 Petrocephalus microphthalmus | reverse complement strand
TGGCTAAGACAAAATTCAATAAAATGAAGAAATATTCCCAGTTCTGGCAAGGTTTCTTCGCTGACGTTAACCCACTTTCTGCAGTAAGAGCATCTTTTACGTTTTATTTAGAGCATCAGTAAACACGGATTCCAGTTTCCCAGTTGTTAATAAGCATGTTTTTGTGAATATTTATGCATGCATTTTCGTGCAAGGTATAAAACTAATTATTTTATAAACAAAACGAGCCATACGCAGGTACAAATAATTAAAGCATTAAACGTTGATGCAATTGTTTCACTTATTTTTATTTTATAAAATTAAACTCCTTCGCGTTTATGAGTATAAAATAAATTAAAGAAACTAAATAATTTGAGCATTTATCCACTTAAGCGTGCCGAACAATCCGTGCCTGAGCCCCGATATTTTCACCTACAGGTGGCGATGTTGTATCAAACTGCCTCGGTAACATAACGAAACCCTGTAACTACTGTATTTTAATTAATATTATAAGAAGCCACCTGTAAATCTGTGAAACGCCTATTTTCAAAATGAAACTAAGCGGATCGTAATTAGAGTGGAGTATAACAACCACAATCTGCCAACTTTTATTACTGTCGACTGGAGGGAGCCGCTGGTGCCTTTCGCTGTATAATCCCCAAATTCACGTAAAAATGACCGACAAAGATTATGAAAAGAGCTATATAAAGAGGTAGTTAAATTGGAGCTTGACGTGCTTATTAAAATGCAGTAAACCGGGGAAGCGGAAAAAGGAAGGAAAAAAAACAACAAAAAAGCCGAATCGCTTAATGCGGCGCCAAACGCATCCATGCCTCTGCAAAGCAAGTAAACCGTTATGTTAAAAACCTAATTAAAAAGCGCTGCTGAAAAAACGCACTTTAGGAAAACTATAAAAGCGCGGTCGATAAATTTAAAAGCATTTTCGGAAAATTAAAAAAGTAGGCCTACCGTCTAATGTGTGCTAGCATGAAAACGGGTTGGCAGGTTATAGTAGATAGATACTTGGGAGCTAATCTGAAACAGATCTGAGCTGCATATTTATAATTATTCGGGCCGAAATGTGGCCGGTTGCTGGGGCGTCCAGGGGAGCCGCCCCGTACGTGCCACCCAGCAGCTGCTTTTACATTAAATCGTGCGCAAAAGCAGCTGCACCTTCACTATAAGCAATATCCAATTACAGACGCTTTCCCTCTTCATTTTAAAACAAAGTTTTTCTTTCCCCGAAGGAATAACAGTTTTAGCTATTCTGTGTACGTTTTAAAACAAGAATGTATACAAATTGAACTTGGTCGTATAGTCTGTTTTATTGGTAAAACCAGATTTTTAAAGTCTGCTGAGAGAGTTACCGGAAAAGTAATTGAAACACTGTAGAATACTATGAATGTAAAGAATATGATGAGAACATAATCCATTAAAACCTAGCAGGCCTATAAAAACGGTATACAAACACAATCCACTGTATCTTAGTTGAGCCTGCACATCATTTTTTAAACTTATGCTAACGTTTAAGTTCCACAAACCCCAATAAAACCATACATTTTTGCCAGGCTATTTAATTTTTCAACCCTGAGTAGGTCCTCATGACTTCTACCCAGCAATCCACCCTTAAGCCAACCTTAGGTATGAGGTAGAAACTCCTAACATAGACCTTAAATGGTATGTTATACTTTGAGATGTTAATTTTCTACCCAATATGGTTTTTATTTTCTTGTATGAACTGACTTTCTACAGCATGACAGCATCTAAATCTATAAAAGTCATGTTTAAGTGTGTCTTGAACTCGCCTATTCTTCTATTGGGTTACAAAAGCCCTTCGTTAATCATCAAGATGCAAAATGCAAGTAGTGGATGCTCATCGCAGTGTCTTATCGAGTGAGTCCACTGCGACAATGATGTCATCCCTTGGTGGTCAGGATTTGTTTGTGTCTCTACGCCGGCAGACTAATCCTCTCACCCGATAAGTTGTGCTGGTTGCAAATGGGTTCAGTCATGGGTCAGTGTCACATCTGTTAAACTGGTGCTGCCACTCAGATTCATGGATTAAAAAATATGCGGTGATCACTGGGTCTACAATACCAATCATGGCACCTTATCTATAGTAAGTGTGCAGCTAGCTCACCAAACCAAGAAGCAGGCGAGGTGTCGCTCAGCTCAGTGGCAATGATTAGAAGGCCGCAAGTTCAAATCCTAGGGTCTGCAGAGTGGTTTCACTGTTCGCCCCTTGAGCAAAGCCCTTAACCCCCAGTTTCTCCAGGCATTGTCTGACCATACTTTCAAACCCAGCAACTTTCGCTTATTCACTCCCTGATCAATATTACACTCATTCCTGACACATTTGGGTCAAACCTCTCAATAAGGCTCAATGCTGATCCATTCATTTCCCAATAATAAACAAAACGGCAGCCAGGGATGCCTGAGCGTTAGTGCCTGACGTGAGCACAGGTGACCGAGGACGGCGGACTTGCCCAGCCGCGGGGAGGTGATGGTGTTGACATTGACCCGTTCGTTGCAGGGCTGCTGCTGGCAGGGCCGGTACGCAGCCGGCTTCTCCGACGAGAAGCACTCGTGGCTGTGCCGCCCCGTGACCTTGTGCATGCACTGGATCACCCTCGACTGCATCCCTCTGCCGCACGTCACCGAGCACTGCATGGGGAGGACAACACAGGCCAGGTAGGTGGGGGACAAACAGTGTGCTGTCACTTTACGGAGCAGCAAAAGGACCAGCCTGTGAAACGGGGAGGGGGGTCACATTAGTGTTACAGCACTTTCTTAAAAAAACCTCTCTTCAAAGTGAGAGTGGCCATTTCTACAGCTAAACAGGCTTGAGGTGCACCTGCGCAAAATGTGAAAATATGTCATAGCCAGGCATGTGTGTGACATTGATTTTACCGCAGCACATGTTACTGGTGGGAAACTGAACTTTCTAGACCAGTGCTGTTCAACGTCTTCAGCTTTGGGACTGATTTTTAAAATTTTTTAACCATATTTATTTCACAAAAAATGCTGCAGTGGTAGTAAATAGCACATAAATACAACATAAAATGTAAAAGAAAAATAATTCAATTCAACAATTTAATTTAATAATTTCTTTATCCACATGACCCAATGAAAAAGGTCCCAGGGCTGTGGATCGCGACCCACCAGTTGAGAAGCAGGGTTCTAGACTTTCCTTTAAATTGGCAACTGTCAGTTTTCTAGATTTTTCTTCAACACTCGGTTATGTAACTGTTAAGCATGGTTAGCCTATGACAGATAGGGGTAAAATATAATGGGGGGGGGGGGCATCCCACCTTGGCCCACTCGCCCATCCTCCAGACGTAGCACCTGGAATAGTCCTCGCAGTCCTCCACCTCGCGCGGCACTGTCGATAGGTCGCACTTCTTCCGGGGATTGGTGCACCTCACGGGTCGGTACCGGATCCCCCGGCCACACTTCACAGAGCACTGCCACACAGAACACAGAGCCCCGGGGGCCTTTTCACATCCAGGCCCGTCCTGGCCACGTGGCCCCTCCCACCTGCATCTGCCCCAACATGTCCCGGCCACGGGGGTGCATTTCAGAGGCGTGATCAAAGGCAGAGAGACACCCTTCCTGATGCACTCCCAGCTAAGCCGCCGTTTCTCAGCAGCTGTTTCATGTTAAGCCCTCAGGAGCACCTCCCCAGGTGAGTTACAGCCCTGCTCATAACTGGCTTTTAAGGTGCCATTAAATCACAGGTTGGGAAGGGGGACTGTATACAGTGTCTGTGTGTGTGTGTGTGTGTGTGTGTGTGTGTGTGTGTGTGTGTGTGTATATATATAGAGAGAGAGAGAGACAGAATCAGAAAGTCAGCGTGGCTTTCATTACCACACCAAACAGAGAATGGCTAGTCCCTCGTCATGCTGCAGTGTCTGAAGTGATTGAGTTTAGAACGTCTTCACGGTTCCCCGCCAGGAAAGAACTCACATTCATCCCACAGCCAGAGCACTGTAGTCTCACTGTGTCAATATAATAAGCCCAAATTCAGCTGCTATAATTCTTAAATAAGCACATTTGCACTATTTCCACATTTGATTTTTTTCCCCCTGACACTCTGCTATTGTCTTATTATCTATCGCTCACTTATCCTTAACCTTCACTTATTACTACTGGGAGCTCTCAGGGAAACTCATTTCATTGCCTGCATCTACGGCTGTATGCTGTAATGTTGTGCATTTGACAAATAAACTGCTAAAACACAGCTAAGAAAGCAGCATTTAAATATTCCAGGTTTTTAAAACTTTGTGTACGAGTGGGCAGGAGCCTTAGGCAAAGGGGGCGGGCTTATGCTGGTGATTGACAGGTGGGGGTCAGGCTGTTGATACTTATGGCTGCAGATGCCTGACATCCCTTAGCGACAACGAGTCATGTGACAGCAGGACTACCTCAGACCACATGCCGGCCTCCCACACGGTGAGGCAGTCCTGGCCATCGCAGCGCTGTGTGTGCGCGGGCTTGGGGCCCACACAGTCGCGATCCTTGGCCTTCACCAGGGAGCCGTTGCGCAGCTGCAGGGTGCAGGCCACCTGTCTGCTCTGCGAGCCCTTTCCGCACGTCCGCGAGCACGACGTCCATTCCGTCATCATCCACCTAGAGAGGTTCCCACAGGAACCAGCAAAACACACTTTACATACAATGATGAAATTCCGCCTTTATTTTCCATTTGCAGTACAAGTACGAGTACAAGTACAAGTACTGTATGAGTACAAGTATAAGTACAGGCACATGAATGCTTCTTTCTGCATATCCTATCTTGCCTGAGACATGCACATACATGCATACAGTTGTGAGAGAAGTTTGGGGTCTGAGCACAGGGTCAGGCCATTTACCTGGCACCCCTGGAGCATTTTGGGGCGTTATGAGCCTTGCTACAAAATAGATGATTAAGGGCCTCTACGATGAATTATCACCAAATTTGTCCCACTAAAGAGGTGATTATGTATCTCTTTTTAATGTCCGGTTTCATTCCTTCCAGTCAGTAACTTTGACAATGGCGTGCATCCTGCTTTAGGATAACTCATGTTTTTTGGTCAGCAGTGGTAAATCATCCCATTTACTATTATACAATAATTTATTTACTTAGCCAATCTCTGGAGCAATCAGGATTAGGGGTTACGGGCCCAACCGTGAATTCTCTCTGCTGACCCTGCGGTTTAAACAGACGCAGCGCCCTAATCCGCTGAGCCGCACATGTGAGCTCAGCATCAGAATAGCATTGCTGGAATTAATTCCCTATTTGTAGCTGACTTGCGAAAAAGGTACCATCCACCGTTCAGGGCCGCACAGAGAAGATGCCAGTGCCATCCACGGCGTATGCACGGTAGGGCAGTGGGCCCAGGCCTGGATGACGGATCATCTGGGAGACAGATGTGAGGGCAGAAACACTACAGGGATCAGGAGAGAGAGTGGAGGGGGATTGGTTGGTGTCACTTTCAACCTTTGGAGACGGATCTTTGGGGAGATCAGTGGGATGAGGCTGTGAGGGCCAGCTGGCAGGGGCTCAGCCAGACTGCAACATGACGTGATCTCGCCCCTATCAGCGTCTCGCGCTCAGACAGGAGATTGCGGCGTCTGCACTTTGTTATCGCATCATTCAATTTGCGGGATTGTATTTTATTACCGCCGGACCATATTCCGCATTCGCGTCTCCGGATGACATGATGTATCGCGGATACGAATGTGAGATTAGAGACGAACTGTCTATTCGTAAGGGTTATGCTGTGCGAGAGGAAACCCGGCTGTACTGGGCAAAGTTTTGCTCTTCCGAAAGCTGCCCTCGGCCAAAAAAACAACCGTTTGCCAAACTTACAATTTCAGAAGAATGGCCGTGGTCAACCTTCGCACAAAGTCCAGCGCATAAAAAAAAATATATTAGTTGGACCACATGATAAGAAGTGACTCATTATAAAGTAATTCTGTCATAGAAATTAGAACGCCTGCTGTGAATGAGATATTACAGCATTTTTTCCCTCAAAATATCAGCCAAACACATCGAGACCCACGAGATGAGAATACTTCTTGAGAAAACATTTCAGTATCTCAAGGAGATGATTTAGCGTTTCTGTACCAGCAGCTAGAGAAAACAATGTCCATTATATCGTTTACAGGCAAAAAGTATTCTAATAATAATGTGGTGGTAAAGCCTGTTAATCTGTCATATTGTAGCAGGAAGGAATTGTTCATTCTGTGCATCACGCCAACCGTAAAGTATTGAGCCTCCTACAGTGCCAACATGCGTCGCCTAAAAAAGCCCATTCCATTTTGAGATTACCACCAGTTCTAGTGTGATATGTTAAAGACACACAAGTAATCCTGAATTTATGACACGAGTGCATGCCAAATTACAATTTCCCCAAGAAAATGCATAATTTTTCGATTAAGACGGTCAAATGCGTGTTGCAAGAATAATGAAATAACTCTTCACACCAATCCATCATGCATGTACTTTTGCAAGCGTTTGAGATGAATTTCGTTAAGAATTAAGATTTACAAGTGTGCCGAGGTGGAGAGAAACCAAAAAACATCATGATCCCTAGAGTATTAAAAGTCAACATGGACTCATGTTTAACTTAAAAAATGTCCAAAACGCTTGTCTAATCTCATTACAATCCCCTTATTCCTGAATTGTATAAAAACATTGTATTACAAATGACTATTCATTCATTTTATGGCTGATCTTGATGATGTTATAGAGTTATAAAACTGCATCTTTGTTGTAGGGATTTCACATTTCAGATCAATGATATTTACGGACAGAATGTCACCTGACATTTAATAACCTTTAATCACGCAACTACAGAAGGCTCCCAGGTGCAATTTGTCTTGCGGTTTTCTCAAGAAGATCACAACTGCATCCTTTCTTTGAAAAGACAGCGTGTTTTTCAACACAACACGGCACTTTTGCTTAATTATGCTTTTTTTCGGCATCAAAGGGACGAGGAACACTGCACATCTTTGTGCTGACACTAAGTCCCTGGCAATGAAACCAGCTATCAGCTGCTGCGCTGAGAGACGTCTCAAAGTGAAATGTTTTTGTGCTGAGGGCTCTGTAGACAATAGTCACCCAAAGGACCTCAAAACAACAGTGAATGCCAATGAATCCTCGTCTACATACTCACAATGTTCCTCTCTCGTGTGACGTTACCAAAGAAGGCCCACTGTAGAAGTATTGCCCTGAAAAATATCACCAATGGCCTCCCTGGTGGGTAATTGGGTAGCTTCTGCTCCAATGAGCTCTACCGTACAGCACCATATGATAGCATCAAATTGAATGAGCCATGGGAAGCAAGTCAAAGGACTTCCCCTGCATTCAGGTAAGCATGGCGACAGCTAAGCGTAATGAAGATCTGAAAATGACTAAAGCAGAGAGAAAACTCTTGGCTCTGATTAGCCTTGCGGATACCTTGTCTGGCAGGGCTGCTCGTTGCACTTGCGGACCTGCGGTTCTGGTCTTCTCAGGTGACGACACTTCCTGTTGTCCACCAGGCTTGTTGTCTTGTTGATGATCTTGGTACAGGTGACTGTGGTTCTCCTCTCCCCTGGAAACATCAGAAATATCGCATAACGCAAACTTCAGCAGAATAACACTGGAAGTTTGAAGGGGATCCAGTCTAAACACTTTCGAAACTGGAAATGTAAATGTTTTAAAAACTCCATTTTGATGGTTTATTTGACTGTCGGAAATTGACCCAGTCGTCTTCAGCAAAAATCTTATTGGGCTGTTTATATGACATATTATACTCATATTTATGTTTTCTTTATCAGAAAATACATTTTTATTTTAACTCAAATTCCTGTTTGATGAGCCATCTCACTAATGCACAATAAACAGATGTCAATAAAACAGCACAAGATATAGCCTCCTTGCGGAAGATACCATCTGAAACTCTACAGCCGGGAGGGGGGCATTGAGGATAAACAAAGGATAATGTCGTGGTCATGCTGCAGTTAATGGAAAAACCCACAGTGAGCAGGATTACTGTGCACTAGGAAGTGACACGTTACAGCTGAAGCTATCCTAGTACCTCCTCCACAGACGGCATGGCAGTCCTCCCAGCCGGAATGGGTCCACATGAAGATGGGCTCGCTGGCCTTGCTGGCCAGGCCTTTTTGGGACTCCAGGCTCTGCTCCATGGGGATGGTGTACTCATAATGGATCCCATAGCTCTGGTTTGTGAAAAGCAGCACCTGCCGTGACATCATACACCTTGAGGCGCTCAACCGAAATCTCTGAAACTCATACAGCGATGTTGTCAGAGCTTTTTCAATAGGACAGAATCCCTCCTGCTACTCTGGATAAGGAGGTCAGCTACTTAACCTAGTGCTACTCAAACCGGTCCTGCGGGGACCCCCAGATGAAACAAATTTAAAATGTGGACTGTCTGGCTGGGAGCTGGGAGGAAGCAAAAACGAGGGCCGTCTGTGCATCCCTGAGGACCGGGTTGGGAAACACAGACTTGACGTGTTATCCTAACCTATTATTCCCCTAGTGTAAGTCATGATACCAGCAGACCTTCAACATGAAAAGTGTCAGGGGAATTCATCAAAACCAACTGTCCGCAGTTTCACCACACGCTGCTTTATTCGTGCATCCCAGAAACGTATCTTTATCATTTACTGCTTAAACCCTGTGACCCTGACTAGGATAAGCGGTGAGAAGATAGCTGGATGGATTTACCGTTAAGCTTGAAGATTTACACTCTTAAATAGGAAGACTAAAATACATATGATTCTTGTCATCTGAACGTTATAAAAATGCAAAGCTCTGTTCAAACGAGCACCTTGTCCTGCTCCGTCATACTTAAAATCGCTTGCCAAACACAATCCCCCAACATTTATCTCCTCTCCACAGACTCCACCAGAGTCCTGATCTTGTGCACAGACTTCCAACACCTTAATCGAATTAGTGCCACTAGTGAATCCCAGTGGCTTGTCAGGAGGTAATCCTGTAACAGGGATAACCCAGTAATCCCACACATGACAGGGCTGTGAGTGGAAAAGGTCAGATATTGACTCGATTAATCCCAGTTTCCATTCATGTAGCACACTGATCGCTAATAGTTATTTAGCTTTGCATGACACAGTATGTCCTAAGGTAGAAAAATTTGGGATGGACAGAGGAAAAGGTGTGAAATACCAAAACAAGGCAAACACAAAGAATCCAAAGTGAAGAAGGACACATATCATATTATTATTCAGAGACTACAATGGTGTTGGCAGCCTTTTTATAATAAGTCATGAGAAAACAGCTTTTGTGAGGCAGCACAGAGTAATGTTATACACTCAGTGGTCAGTTCATTAGCTACAACTGGCTAATGAATGCAAAAACACACCTCCGAACACAGAGTTATGTGACTAGCAAAATGCATACAGTATGCATACAGGGGACCAGAGGTTCAGTTACTGTGCAGATATGTCTTAGGACAGCTAAGATGTGAGATCAAAGTTTATTAAACGTGGTATGACTGTTAGTGCCAGACACAATGGTTCCAGAATCTCAGAAAGTCATGCACTACAATTTACAGTTTACAGAGAATGGTGTCGTGAGCAGAAAACATAGTGTCGTTGGGATTTCTGTGGCTGAAAAACACCCTGTTAATATGAGAGATCAGATGAGAATGGCCAAATACATTAACAAGAAAGAATAGCTAACAAAAATAACAGCTCTGTACTGCAGTGGCGGGGGGGAGAGAAAATCTGTGAGTGACCATCTATGGGGGTATCATTATAAGGAGTTACACAGTGAATCAATGAGTAATAATTTATTGCAACGTCATCATGAGTGCGTAATGTTATAATGAGTGAATGACCACAACAGAAGTAGTTGTAATGCATCACTGAATTATTGATGTCAGAATGGCAAGAGATTTATGAAGTCACAATAGGTTACGTAGTAACAGATTAACACTGTGCAATTCTGTTGCAATTCTGGCATGGAGAATAACATATTCCAAGTGATGAGACCACTGTTTTGTGCATACTAGCTAACCACAAAGTTTGGTATCCAATCTCCATGTTTTTTCGAATTCAGATTTGGTACTGATAAGTGTAAGGGGTGGTCTAAGGGTAAAAGACAACCCTGCTCTTACCAGGAGATGCAGTGGGGATGTGGTGGGACCTTTGGCTGACATCTTCTCCCATAATCCCCTTCTGACATAGTGGACTGTTGTGCCAGCGATGTTGAAAGAGCCTGGGTGCTCGATTTTCCAGTTGCTGTTTATGGAATGCTTGCCGTTGTCTTTAAGTGCTGTAAAGCATGCAAGATATTTGCAGTTACTATACCATCTCCACTGTGAATGCACTCTAAGTGAAAATACAGATACATAAATAGATGCATAAGATACAGAATCATGTGTAAATAAATTATAGGTAATGTAAGATCTTTTTACCAAAGTCTTCATTTAAAGAGTCATTAACCACAAGTGTTTAATTTCTACAGATATAGTCAGACTTCAGTTAGTGTGATCTTTAACTATTATTGAAACATTACCAAAATTTAAATTCGGTATTCTGGGGATGTGAAAGTTTCTGAAGGTTTAAAGCATGTATATAGAAATGACCTAGGTAAGAATGAGGATTGCAAAGCAATTAAATACTAAAATATAATCATGGACAAATATTCACCCAATACATTTCTGTTAATAATTTTAATAATATAAAACAAAGGCTTTCAGTGGGTACAGTTGATATTGTACAGCAGTCCATTACCATGAGGTCTGGGGTAATTGTGAGTCTAATCAAAGAAATATACAACAGTAAGCTTCAAATGGCAGCTTTTCAGGGACATATATGGGGGCGGGGTCAGTATAGGCACTGGCTCCAGCTGAAAGCTGACTGGCCCGCAAAGTGCCCCTTCCCTGTCACTCACTGATTCAAAACACATCATTGGCTAATCATAAGGTTAACCTTAAAAATTCCTAGAAGTGCTCCTGTACCCTTTGTAACAAAACTGACACAACTGGGAGAAGAAGCAGTTTTTAAATTGTAATAAAATGACAGATATATATTACAGTATATTGTCATGCTGTATGAATGTGTATAGTGTACACTATGGCGCATTCACCCATGTGTCCCCCCGCCCCAGGGCCACCTAGTGTGCGAGCAGCCTGGGACAGAGCTAACTTGGACACCGGTGGGGGTGGTGTTGCACCCCGCTGAATGATGGGAGCGATTCTGTGCGGTTTGGCCGTGCTTGGCGGGCAGGCGGGCCGTCCCCCTAGTAGCTGTCAGCTGATATGTATTAGAACTCCTTCCACTGAATCACTCCCACATGAGGACCGAGGGCATGGGGGCGGGGGGGCATTCTGTCCCGGCATTCTGGGAACATTATGTGTCAAGCTGGTGAAAGTCTTTGCAAAAAAATTACCCTATTATAATAATAACAATGATAATTTTGGTCTTGTGGAGATCTGGTACACTGGCTCTGTAATCAAAAGTATTGTACAGGAAGTTCTCAGCTGACATAAATAATCTGTTTCACAAATCCTTTCAAAAGACTAATTTTACACCAGTTGGATATATACCCCCCCCCCTGCTATTCAGAATACCCCATACTGAAAAACAAGCAAGAAATATACTAGTAATAAGTACTAAAGAACACATATTAAATACACAAAAAGATTAGATGTTATGTCACTTACATATGCCACCTCTCTGCGTTCCGTGAGCTCTGTGCATCTTACATATTTTTTGTGTGAGTCTGGATTTAATTAAGCCGGTTTTACGTGAGTTGAGTGCTGCCTGTATACGCGTGCTGGGTGCGATCGTGATAGAGGTACTTCATTGCGACTGTACCTCAAGACTATGCTGGTGCTGCAGCACATAAGTGTATAAAAACGCTTGGTAATGATGGCAGACGTAATTTAATGACAAGGCAAAGAAATAACAAGGAATATAGATCAGAGGACGGGAGGAGGATGCGTGAGTCCCTACCAAGGTAGCTGTGTGCAGGCTTCTCCTCTACCACCCGGATCCTCCTCGCCCCTGTGGGAATGACCACAGCCTCCACGTAGCCTGAGGGATGGACAATAGGCAGAAATGATGTGGAGGGCGCCCCCTCCAGGTGGAAGTGAGAAACGCACTCCCAGGCCCCGCAGCCATGAATGAGCATCTCCATGATTTTTTGTCAAACATTATTACATGGATTATTAAAAGACAGACAAGCAAAAGATCAGGACACGGTATTGGAGTATCGTTCTTTCTTAAAAATAATGTATTTATCTTGTACCTTTTCGTAATGGCAGAATAGCACCATTATTAGGTCATGCAATGACCATTTACACAACATCCATCCATTTTCTGCAACAGCTTATCTTATTCAGGGTCACAGGGTGGTCTGGAGCCTATCCTGAACGATACAAGCACAAGGCAGGGACCAACCCAGGATGGGGAGCCAAGCCATCGCAGGGCACAAGGCAGGGACCAACCCAGGGACCAACCCAGGATGGGAAGCCAAGCCATCGCAGGGCACAAGGCAGGGACCAACCCAGGGATCAACCCAGGATGGGGAGCCAAGCCATCGCAGGGCACAAGGCAGGGACCAACCCAGGATGGGGCGCCAAGCCATCGCAGGGCACAAGGCAGGGACCAACCCAGGGACCAACCCAGGATGGGGCGCCAAGCCATCGCAGGGCACAAGGCAGGGACCAACCCAGGATGGGGCGCCAAGCCATCACAGGGCACACTCACACACAAGTCACTCACACATGCAATAATAACAATGATAATTTTGGTCTTTGGACCAAGTCACCTAACTGCAGGAGACAATGCACACAACATGGGGAGAACATGCAAATTTCACACACACCAAGCGGGGAATTTGTACCAAACAGTGGAAATGTGAGGCCATGGCACAGCATAAGGAGTCACTGTGCCACAAACGAATATTTCATAT
>JAODKK010000114.1:135215-145318 GCA_026774405.1 Petrocephalus microphthalmus | reverse complement strand
TTGAATTCGCTGAGCCCCTGAGAGAGACCCATTCTTTCAGAAATGTTTGTAGAAGCAGTCTGCATGCCTATGTGCTTGATTTTATACTACTGTGGCCATGTAAGTGATTGGAAGACCTAAATTCAATGATTTGGCGGGGTGTCCCAATACTTTTGGCAAGATAGAGTATAACAATCTTCACATTGAAGGCCCGTGCTCTCCACCCTTAAGATTAGCTGTGGGCCAGTCTTTCGCTCAGAGCATAACTCCACTAAATTACTTTAAGTTTACACGTTGCAAAAGAAATAATGAAAGGAAGAGCTTGATGATTTAAAATAGCTGACAGTGAGGCAACTGTCTAGTCTGATCTCATCAGAGTTCGATTTGGAGATTTGAGACCGAGGTCGTGAAGTTCAAGTCTCCTCATTATTGCTCCAGAACCGAAATTAAAATTAAAAGTTAGCATCCACTGAAAATGTTTCCCTCCGGCTCTGTATATTACCTAATGACGCCTGGCATGTGTCTCACTTGAATGAGGCTGTATAATGACCAAACGTTTTAAACCCATTCACAGCTGTCGTCACTACCGCTTGACCAGTGCCGATCATTACGAGATCCTGATGTATTCGTAAAATTGTAACGATGCACGTCTTTGTTCGGCATTGCTCTTTCTCTGCTGTCCCTGCCAGCTGTTTTCTTTTCTTTTCTGTTACTGAACAACTGCATTGCAAATTATATTAACGCGCCTGACATTGGGTAATTGTAAGAAAATTAAACAGAACGAGCCGCTACATTACAAATTAATATCCACTGCAACTATAGATGGATGATATTACTTACTGCTCAATGTAAATAGCGTTTTTTCAAAGGCACAATCTTTCACAGTTCATCATTTTGGCACATGCTTTAAATTGTTAAATAATAGTCCCTAGGAGTAATTAAACCAAAATTTGAAGTTATATTTCTAGTTAATCTGTGTTGTATAATGCTCTGCACTGCAATCTGTCACACTGTTTGAAATATGGATTAAGGATAGCCGTTTGTGCTAAAGAGGTAAAATAGTGAAAAATTAAAAATAGCCTCATATTGGCAAGATATACAGATCATTTTCCAAATATGCCTATATATTTGGACTTATAAAATTGAAAAAAAAGGTACTTCATCTTCGTTTACCGTGATGCAGATGTTTTTGCCTGCTATATTTTACAGTTAGAACTTAAAATATAGGCCGATACCAAATAAAGCAATACGCTTTGTTTGGACACAGTGGATGAAACTGAAGTTGCAGACTGATCCTGATTACACGCATTTACGTAACCGCTGACCCTCACAAAAACGTTAATGTTGAATAGGCCTACTTTATTTTTGTTCAGTCAAAATATTTATATCAGATTGAAGTGCTGAGGCCAGAATGTGGTATGGGATCGTAGTAAAGTAATTTACCGGCGTTTCACCGACCGGTTTTCTTTCGCGAAGGTCCTCTGGAATACTGGTGGTTCAGCGCCCTCCTTCGGTCTTCGCGTATCATTTCACCAATGTGGATTATGTACAGCGCTATAAAGACAGAAAACTCGATTGTTATCCCAAAATCCTGACAGTTCCTGAAGCAGAATATTTTACAGGTGTAATACAGGTTATGCATCTTGTTGAATAGTACAACAGCAGACCGTTTTCTTGGACTCATATTAAGGAATATCCCAACAAGTCTAACGAAAGAGAGAGCGGTATAATACAGAAACACACAAACGACCACCAGAGCTTATGTGAATGGGAAGTTCATATTCTGTATGTAAGCAAATAAAGTGAAACTGAGCCGTTTATCAAGCAGTTATTTTAAAGAAGACACTTTGCACTCAGCGCAAACCTTATCTCATGCGACAGAAGTAACGGCTATAAAATCACTTTATGGTTTTTGCAGTGTTCAGTAACACAGTTACACATAGTCAATGTTGTATATTACTTGTAATATAGCGATTTTTGATGGCGCAGTAAACGATCATTGTTGGCAGTGGCAAAATTTAAAATATATCGCACACCCCTTAAAAATCACGGATGCTTGATTATCGGGTGATGTGACGATCTTTGGTGGTATTCACCAGGCAGTTTAGTATGTGATTTATATACCTGATTGAATAACCTCCAAATAAAATTGTATATTATAAAAACAAAACCCATTTTGATTAGTCCTTGTCTTTAAAGTTGCAGTTTGACAATGGGTGTATAAAAACTCTAGGCTATGAAGAACTGAACAGGGTTTTAAAATGACAAAGTTGCAGACGGTAATGTCTGAATAAGAAAAAATGTGCTCTTGTATTTATCTCTCTTCCATTTTAGTGTAAACAATAAGACAGTATGTTTCAGTTAAGAACGTAAATCATAGTACACAGACAGTTTTAGGCTAGACATCAGCGTCCGTACTGCTGCTGGGGCCAAGAATAATATTTAACTTGGGTCCTATGGAGCTCCGAGTTCCGTTGCGACAGCATCAAACAGAAAACCTAAGCCTGACGAGATTTCACCTTAAGCACATGAAGGCTCAGTCTTACCATTTAAACTTGCCAGTGGAAATGTCATGAAAAGGTAAGTCTGGCTTATAGCCTATAGTCAGTGACATGTGACCAGAGGGGTGCATGATATGCCACCCCGGACACAAGGTTACTTTGGTGCCGTTGATGTACAGGATCCTTTTAATTTGTGGGACCAAGGGCAAGAAGACCAATGTGGTCAGTCTTTGGCATCTTCAAACACCGTTGAATTAGGGTGACCAGATAATCCATGTCATCCCGGACACTTTGAGCTAGGACAGGATCCGTAAACTACCATTTCAATTAAAAGGACCTGGATTTCACTTAAGTGTTGCGTTCTTGCTGCGTGCTGATTGGTCAGTCTCCTATAATCATGCGCCTATCACTAGTGTTAATGTGAAACAGCTGGATGAGTCTTTCAATCAAGGAAACAAACCAGTGAAAGCACAAGAAGAATGGAACCATTTAGCTGAGCACAGGAACCTTTCAGGTTTAAAGTAGTTTGTAAAACCTGAAGTAGCTAAAAAGTGTCCGGGATTATCTGGTCACCCTATTTGAATAAAAAGGAAATGAAAGACAAAATAGTACATATAAACATTTAATTACTTAAGCAGATACAAATCCAGAAGGTGTTCTTGCGTGTTTACAAACCTGCACAAAAACTGCACACTTACAGTAGGCCTACCCCCAACATACAGTGAACATACAGTTTTACAGTCAGTTTGGATAGTCAATAAATAGGCACATTGTTTTTTTTAAGAAAAAGAAAATAAAGATATTACACTGCTACTACACTGACACGCAACACTGTCCGTATGCTGGTTTTACAACACGGATGTATTCTCAGAGAAACACCAATGAAAGCACTACAGGACAGTTAATTCTGCGTATCTGCTGCTCATTATAGAAGTACCTTCCAAGTCCTTCAGATATGGTGAATTTTTTCCTCCGGGGTGGGCTGTCCACAGCTTCACTTCCCGACTGCGCATATGCACGCAACAGCAAGAAATGCAACGCAATACAGTGACGTAAGAATCACGCTCAGATCAGAAGTCTGTAGGCAGAAGCCGCAATCAAGAGGGCGAGAATGTACACCTATGCCCCCTCCGAAAGGTATGTTTGTGGAAAATCAATTAAATACAGTAAAATAAAAAATTCAACGTGTTCAACTGATACGGACATACGATACGGTCCATAAGTATCCAATTAGGTTAAAATTTATGAAATATTAATAGGAACAAAGTTATATTAATATGACTGAGATAAATTACCGGGGAAATGTGAGTCTCATATGCAAGTTATATAGATTTTGATAAAGGAGAAGATTTTCCCAGAAGGGCTCATTTTAATATAAACCATCACTGCAATACATATATCTGTTGTATGATGGAATATTTGTATTCACATTCTTTAAAACTATCCTGCATAAACGAGAACAAAGACTGAACGAGGAATTAAACTGAAGTCCTTTTGCTCAGATACGTCCACTTAAAAGGCTGATTTCTCTCCCAGATATGACATGACAATAAGGGCTGTGGCATACAGAGTCAGCTGGAGAAAAATAGAACTTATGAGGGGAAATAATATACTTTAAACAATCCAAACAGACTTGACATTGATTTAAAAATAAAACATTTCCTTACAGCTGAGTGAAGGGATTACAATGCCATTTATGCATTTAGTTTTTAAAGGTAACTCTTTAAAGAAGCATAGATCCACACTGTAGACAGAGCAAACTCGAGCAATGTCATTGCTTGGATGGCTGACCTAGGGTACCCCAGGTTACTCCCAGCATGGCATGTGATGTGACCTCAAACTTTGGACAGCAGGCCAGACTCCGGGGCACTGGCCTTAATGATGTTCTGGATCTCCTTGAATTTCGGATGCTCTTTATCGGAAACCAGTTGCAGAAGAACCGACTCGCTTGTGGTGATGATGATCCCGGTGCGAGCCAGACGCTGCAGGAGACGGCAATGAGCAAGTTTATATTTTTAAAAAGGCACACAGTCATTTTGAGCAGCAACAGTCCATCTACACGATGACGACTAAAACGTAAATGATTTCATTCATACAGACTTAAAATGGTCCAAGTTGAGTGCTTGCCTGGTGATATCCTCCAAACTTCATTAACATGGAAAAAAACATTTAAAACAGAAATTTCTTTTGCTCTATATCTATAAATCTATCTATAAATCTATAAACACTACTTTCTACGGCAGACATGCATAGTTAAAATTTATTAAAATTTCCAGTAATTGTTGCCAAGTAAAAGACTAGCTCTTACTGTACTCTTAAAACATGACGGAAACGTTTTGCCTAATGAATGAATTACAAAGATTTTCCCTGTGCAAGGAGTTGCTGGGTTTACCTCCAGTGCAAACATTCTATCCATCATGCTCCTGGAAGATGTAGAGTCGGCAACGATGTGGACTTCCAGACCCCGACCAATCAAATCCAGGGCTGTCTGCTGGATGCAGACATGAGTCTACGCAGAAAAAAATACATGGTCTTTATATATGAAAGGGCCATGACCGAGTTGAACATAGGCGACTGGTTTATGCAGTTTATGCAGTCCTGGTAAATGCCACTGGGTGGTAGTAGTGAGCAAAAGGGGAAACAAAAAAACCAAAAAAAACAAACGCATGCGTAATTGATGGAATCGACTAATCATGCAGTTACTGGCATGCTGTGTATCATATCATACTTTACTGTAAATTAATATGTGCCTTTCTGTAAATAGCAAATGTCATATCTGGTTAATGTTTGCAGCAGAATGCATGTGAGTAACCCCGAGTGTCATGTAAATTGTGGGATTCCCTGTCTGTGCCACTGCTAGTATTACACCAATAGTGGCTGTTAAGAAACTACTTCCATTTTTAAAAAGCTGTCATGGCCATTAATAAAAGGACTCACCGTCTGGCTGAGAGGGAGCAAAAACATTGACTGTCTGGGGGATCCCCGAGGACCGGTTTGAGAAACACTGACCTAAATCATAACGCAGTGTATAGCTAAAGAGAGACGGTATCTACATTAAGTAGGGGTTCCCCATACCTCCACTCCAAACAGTACCACGCTCCGCAGTCCGGGAACCTCGGCCAGGGCGGCCTCCACCTCAGGCAGCACCATGGAGAATTTGGTCTTGGGGAAGACCAGCTTGGCCCCAGCCAGGTCCAGTTCCTGCACCGTGCTGCCCAGGCCTTTGGGATACTGCTCGGAGACTATCACCGGGATGCCCAGGATGCGGGCACCCTGCAGCTGAGTGCAGATGTCACAAGAGCACACATGACCTACGACATGCGTGAAGTGCAACATCTGCACAAGATCCAGGTGCCATAAGTGCTATTCCCATAAGCAGCACACGAGAATCAAACGGCAGTAAATACAGTAAAATCAGGAATGACAGTGCTAATGTAATGCAAGCTAATATGTGGGCTGTGGTCATAACCTTTAAGAACCATCAAACATAAACATTGAAATAAGCAATCCATTGCTGCGTCATTAATCCTCTACCTGAATGTGACTTCTAATTACAAACACCTCAAGCTGATGAAACAACTGCATACTGCAATTCCGGGAATAACTACAGAAGTAACTAAAAATCATAAGCAATCAGGAGCAATCAGTGGCCAACCACCGACTCCTTTGTTGGTAGACAGGTACGATTAAAATCAGCTCGCATGCAACGCATTTATTTGATCTAGGATTTTTCCAGAAGATCATGCGACACTGGTTATTCATTCATCCACTTTCCAGGAACCTGTCCAAGGCAGGATAGGGCACAAGACAGAGGTACACACAGAATGGGTTGCCAGTTCATCACAGGATGCATACCCGCAAACACACGCATGATCAAACGCTGCCTCCTTCTGGTGGGGCCGATGCTTACCAGTCTCTGTCCCACGCTAATGATATCCCCAAAATACTTGATTGCTGGCCTGAACCTCTCCTGCATGTCACAGCAGAAGAAGACTGTGGTGGACGGCGACAGGTTCCCCAGGGTGGTGATCTGCAGACAGGGGAAGGACTGCTGCATCAATGCGTCTGGACTTTCCATCAGCATCACAAGGATCTCTCCGTCATTGAAAGTGACAGCACGAGCCGATCCAGCATTCCAAGCCCTAGGCAGACATAGGCCGTTTATGCCTGTGTTCACAAAGGTCTGGGAATGACACTGGGACACTCATCCAGTGCTGAGACCCATTACAAGCCGCTCACCAACCGCATTCCGACCTTTAACATCTGTATTCTCCATCGAAGGTCCAGAACCCGCTTACCGTGCTCTCCATCAACACAAGGCGTCACTCCGCATGACAGACATGTGCAATGTTCAATGTCTACAGATGAGTGAAGATTTACAGGCTTGACACTGAGTGGATTCCATTTAAGGACAAGAACGCATCATTCGCTGTCATGGCTGCAGCGTTCTGCAAACCATCCTCTTCCACCGCAAAACCGTGACTCTGCGAGGCTATGATTCCACATAAACACTGCCTGTACTGGCTCTGGAGTGACTCCTGCAGCTTTGCCCATAAACACTGACCATTGAAAGCACTAAGCTTTTAATGGTAACCCATACATTACTGGTTACTGGCAGCGTCGAGAGCTACCCTGGGGAAAGTGCATCGAAATAACCTGACACCGTTAACGGTTTGGCTCACTACTGGATTGTGCTCTCATTCAAATTTTCCAGGAAATCGGTAAACTTCCCAGGATTATAAAATGCCCCATTTTGGTATACTGCCAATAACACTGGCCTCATTGTTTTAATGTACTTCCCCTATTATAAACATAATCTTTTGGGCTGAAATAGAACATAAATTATACAGGGAAAGCAAAGTCTCTCTAATGTTTTCTGTAGCTTAGGGTATGCAGCCAAGTCAAACATCAGGCGCAGATACAACTGAAATACAACATAGCAATAGCAAGTTGCTTTGAATTTTTTTGTGCAATTAGTTTTTTCCAAACTCACGCTTTGAGAAGGAACTGCAACTTGTAAAAGAAAAAATATTTCCAATACTAAATATTATGCACTTAAATATTCAACCTGATAGGTCAATTTTGGCCCTTAAATTGTTAACTTTCTATATCTATATTTGGTTGTGTTATTCTTACTTATTAATAGTTAATAACTAATCCCCAACGGAGGCAAATATAGAAGAAAAAATTTGGCTATATGCCAGATGTTTCCAGATATCTATCCACATTCCACGGAAGGGTAATTTCTCCGGCAAAGCCCGCATGGGATTTAAGTTCCACCCAGACAGGCTCATGATGAAGGTAGCGATTCGGGCAGGACGGCACTCTGGGCTTCCACTTTCATATTTAATCAACCAGTTGGCGGAAATGGTGGAACTATGGAGCACAGCGAACCGTAATTAATTACATTAAATATTAATACGGGAGAACCTGGGACTCAGCGTATTAGCATCGCCCGTCCAAAGTGGCACACCAAATATCCTAGACACTGACGTGGTGCTTAAATACATGACTTGCACTATAAATCTGCGATCCGCTTGACCTACACGCAGCTGCCAAACTGGCTAAGTAACTAACACAACGACTGCTCCGGATTACTGATGCACGGATAATCGCATAGCAGCTTTCCCCCTTGCAGGTGCCGCTGATAAGGAAATAAGCTTTAACTAGACACCCGCACCACGGTATATAGGCTGCCATGTAAATCAATGGACCACTGCAATATGCATGGTACTTAATGCCAAGTGAGCACGGTGTAATTTCGCCTAGGATTTGCCTTTAAGCCAGGAGAAAGGCGCGCTTCCTTACATCCATCTGCAGAGGTACGAGGCGCAGTTTGCATTTCTCCGATATCATGAATCCCTTGGGCAGGTCCACGTACTGCCCCCACTCGTCGGAAAACAGCTGGATGACGAACTTGCGGTGCACGTCGATCTGATGGCCGTAGATGGACAGGAACTTCTGGATGAGCAGCTCGTAGCCGGAGCCGGCGGGGACGGACGAGGCCCGGGAGAAGACGGAGTACGAGAGGAGCACAGGGACATGGTTGTTGTTGCCCTGAATATCCGCCATGATGGTGTGACGGGTGGGGAGGAGGCGGAGAGGAAGGACGGCTGCTCCCTGCCCCCTCACCCCTGACCTACTGGGCTTCTGCAGGGAGTCACAGGCGCTCCGCTGTACTGCCATTCATTCGCTGCCATAGTCAATATAAAAGAACAAATTCGAGCGCACTGGGAAATTAGATGATTGCGGCAGATAGTTTGTAGGACAGGCGCGGTGGTACTGCAGGCAGTATCATTACACTGCGTTACGGTACTTTACTGAGAGCAAAACTACAGCATACCCGAGAACTTTTTAAATGTTTTTTAAGTATATGACATGAAGTTATGGAGCAGCTTTTCGGACGTAGTATTTTTCATGATCTCACTGGCTGTTAATCATCAGCTTCGCGGGATCTGTGTAGTACAGTTTGTATTGCAGCTAAACTTACTGTAATTACTTGGGCATAGTTGTTTAAAGACAACTGAAATTGTTGATGTCTGAAACTTTGCAGATGCAAAGGGTTAATATTGAAGTGCTCTGCTTTGCCAAAGCTGGAATATAACGTTTTTCCTTTATTTATTTAACTCACAGTGCATTACTCACACATTTGTGCATTGTAAGCAGTAGGGGCGTGAAATGACCATAATATGCAATAGTGTCTGGGGTTTTGATACCAATCTGATAAAGGCCGTATATACCAAAACAGTTAACAGTTATACCATAACAGTTATAGTAACAGTGAATTACAGCATACTGTTTACTACTATCAATAGTAATACTGATTATCATTAATTAAGTATAATATAATTTACTGATACTATACCTATGTATTTTCCCCGGAAAACCCGAAAAAGATGTAAACCAAAGACCGTATCGTGTATTCAAATCACATTTATTTAATACTTGTTCACATTAACAAAGGCAATCTGTATTATTCATATGATTTTTAAAATGTAGAATTTTATGTATGTACACAGCTGCTATTCAGGATCAGACAATATCATAAAAATACATCTTAATAATGGTTATTTGTAAAAGGAACTCCGATGCAGGAGTTATTTTCTGGCTTCGGGGATCCACTGTGTTGTCAGTCTTTTCACAGTAGTAAGCCTAAATATTCAAACTAGCCGAAAAGCCTAATGGGAGGTACAATGCAACATGGCTTGCATAATAGGACTAAGCGTATTCATTTTCATTCATTCTGCCATTTTTGTACAATGAGGTAATGAAAGATCACAGCGTAGTTAAGTGTTCACGGTTACCCTGAGTACATCCATTTAGTGACATTTAATGGCATGATGAAGGGTTTTGAGTATCACATTTCACCCTTAGTTATGGGTACAAAGGCACAGTGTTATTTTTGTTGAGGTATAAGAGAAATAATATTTCTGACCAGTTTGTGATATGATATTTTTGTCACATGCATTGGACACTCACTGGCCACTGCATCATGCTCACCTGGCCAGCAGTAGGCCCCACTTCCAGATGAGCTGTGTGCTCAGAAATGCCACACCATTCTCTCTAAGCTCTAGAAACTGCTGTGTGGGAAAATCCCAGGACAGTGTCTGCTTCGGGGGGTGG
>JAODKK010000114.1:123190-134545 GCA_026774405.1 Petrocephalus microphthalmus | reverse complement strand
GGGGGGGGGGGTCGGGGGGTGCTGGAACCACCAGGTCTGGCACCGGCAATCACACCTTGAAAAGGCACATGCTGGATGCATTAAAATCACTCTATGAAGGATGAGGCTGTTTGCCATGACCATCAGGTGTACCTAATAAACTGAGTGCATGACGTCCCAGTAAACTGTAAACGCACAAGCAGTTCCGGCTATTGTTAATTGAAACAGTCTGTCTAAAATGTCAACTGTCAGGACTGGGGTATAACAGTGTTTAAAAACTATTAATTCACCTAGCTCATAACCACTTATTCAGTAAGGGGTTGGGGGCTGGGGCCTATCCCAGGCAGCATAGGGCAGGTGGCTGGGGTACACGGTGGAGGGGATGGCAGTCTATCATTGGGTGCACACACGATAGGCAATTGTGAGATGCCAATTCACCTAACTGCATATCTGCCTTATGCTGATGGGATGGTTTCCCACAAAATACAGGGAGAACAAATTACAGACACACACCCTAGTGGTGTGGCACGTGGTACCCAAAGAACCACCATGTCACCTGTGATTCAAAAAACCAACCATGCATCTTAAGCTGACTTATCTCAACAAGAATAATAATAACTTGATATAATGAAGCTGATTTCTACATGCGCAACATTCTGCTCCAAAATAGAAGTACATAAGTTTCCATTAAGCAACTCCAATACGTAATAGCTACATAATGCTTATTAATGATAGTTATACCAATATAATGAAGAGATTTCTACACGTGTTGCATTCTGGTCCAACAAAGGAGGACATAAGTTTCCATTAATCAACTGCAGTACATAATGGTTACATAATTGATTCTGCATTATAGACACAGTTTTATGTTTGCATGAGACCTTGCAAAGTAGGTAAAACTGGTTAAAATGCAATCAGCCATAAGATCTTCTGCAGTGGGCCAGTAATGAAATGGTTATCAAACCTTATTATACCCCATTCTGAGTCCAAGCAACCATATTGTAATCATTTCACATCTTTCAACTGAGACCATACAACTTCATCATGAAATCACGCGTGAAAACTCAAAGTGAAATGGCAGTGGCAGGAAATGACAGGCTGTGACGAGTTCACTGGTCCGGAAGTCATAATGTCTGCCTCCCTGCATTTGTTTTACAGCAGAACAGGGAAAGTACCACTTGGGACATCAGTAATGTTCAAGAATTATTTCTTGTTAGCTACAGCAGTTTTGCTTTAGCTTTGAGCTTTAGGGCTCACATATGAGTACCATAAACTTGACTTTAGTTACGGCAGGATCTCCACGCACATGCTGGCACAACATTATTATTTCAATACTTCATTATTCAGAGCAGATTCTGGATATTATTTTGTGTGATCCTAACCCGAGCACTGCGCCTCCTTAAATGCTAGTACCTGCTTGAGGAGTAAAATCTGAAAAATGTCCAAAACAATATTAAGGTTCATTTTTCATGCTGCTATAGCTTCTCTCGCCCAGACACAATGCGATTATAAACCGCATCGGTGAGATTGACGTAGCTCTTCTCCGCATTATCCAGGATGTAAAGTGGGTCAGAGATCACTGAAGGGTTGAAGCCACTGTCTACTAGTTTGAACTTCTGTTGCTTGAAGGTTCCAGTCAGTTCCATTGATTCCTGCAAAATCCAAAAATACATCCAAGGAACGTTTGTGAGTTACATTTAACTAACTGAATTTTATTTTCAGAATGTGCTGAAATGTGTTGAAACCCCAATGTAATTCTGACTGAAAGGTTCAGGATCTACCCACAGATAATTATTCATAGGTAATAATTCCATATGCCATTTTCTTGCTTTCTTTTTTCCATGCCACAAAATCCTTTCGTCCCAAACCAAACCATTTGGAACGAGATAAAGGGAGATACTATGGATACCTGAATTCTAATGAAGAGCGGCCGAGCATAGCTTGGGAGATGGTCGAGCACATGATGGAATAGCTTCTTCCCATTGAACTCGTTCCCAGGCCTGATAATCACTGCCGCCATTCCGGCTCTGCCTTCGTTTCCTGCAAACATGGAGGTGCTCTTCATTTAACGTCCGACATTTCCCCTTACTGGCAACGAACGAGCAAGGAAAATTATGTTGAGTCGACGGCACAAATAAAAATCTGAATCCTATATAGCAGGTGGCTCAATTAAAGTATTGGCTGCTTGGATGTCTGTGTCATCTCCTTTTAACCAATCAGGAATAAGCATGATGTAACTGCAACTGTACTAGTATTAGTACGGTGCTGTACTACTATATATCTTCATTTATAAGGAATACTGAAGCAGATTGTTGCAGCAGTAGTAACTATGAATGAAGGTAATCACTATGAACTAGTCAACAAAGGGACTAAATACAAATTAAAGAAAGCAATGATTTAAAGGCACTCAAGAGCAGGAAGAGAATCGCTTGTTTTCAGATAGAATGCAAAAAAAAAACTGGGTGTATAAATATTATTTAGACATAACTTATAACTACTCTACCAACCACTGCTCAATACAAATTAAACAAGTTTAATAGAAGTTTAGTATATTTAATACATTTGGTTACAGCCTCGTGCCCGTTGCTTCCGGGATAGGCTCCGGACCCCCCGCGACCCTGAACAGGATAAGTGGGTAGGAAAATGGATGGATGGATGGTTACATTTTTAGCTCATAAGCCTGGTTATTTAACAGATTTATTGTATCTAAAATGATTATTTATGGCGTCATTCCTCTTAGTTAATAATTAATAAGCTTTACTACTGAAGTCAGCTCTTATTGCCTCACTCTAATTCTGCATTATAGCTCATATCAAAATCCTGCTATTCGGATTTATTCACTGTGGTGTGTGATGTGATAGCTGGAAGCTAAAACATTTCGTTGACTGGTATTGCTTGGTGAGGAGGGAACCTTTACATTTTTGTTCAAAAATTGGTCATGTGATCAGAGGCTTGCTAGTTAAAGTCTAATGAGAAAGAAACAGCATTATGTGGTTGTGGGATTTGACCACATATTGGGAGGCACTTGTGTTTTGTCCTACCTGGGACTTCCACGCCGTAAACATTGGCCTCCTGGATGAAGTCCAGAAGTCCGAGGATTTCAGTCACTTCCGTTGTGGCCACATTCTCCCCCTTCCACCTGACATAAATGCACTGTTTCATGGGTGCCCTCATGACAGAAATTTTTATCAAGGATATCATCAACCTGGAGACGGAGTTGACTGCACTTCTGTGACACACCTGAAGGTGTCGCCAATCCTGTCCTTGAAGGAGATGAAGTCCTCGTGATCTTCGGCCATCAGGTCCCCTGTGTTGAAATACATGTCCCCTTTGGCGAACACGTCCTGCAGCAGCTTCTTCTCCGTCAGCTGCTTGCACCCCGCGTAGCCGAAGAACGGACTCCGTGCGCTGACCTTGGACAAGAGCAGGCCCGTTTCACCTGGTGAGGGTGCAGAGGTCAGAGTCATGCAGAGGTGTCCAGAAATCGCCATAGTTACCAAAAAAAAAAACTAATTTCTTCCTTGACTGTTTAAAACTTTTGCAGAGTACTGTACATCCCGGTATGTATTGGTAAGAATAAACAATTATCTAGCGGCAGTAATCGCCACCACTCAAACCACGCATTTGTGTGGACCCCCCAAGGATTGGGGCCCTCTGTTGGTTACAAACAGTCACTACACTAGGGGGTCCTAGAAAAAACAAACCCGGCCCTGCAAGTATCCATAACATCTTTGATGAATTATAAACGCTTCGTTCCCGTTACGAAACCAAATGTTATCATTGTGTGACTATCAATGCAGCAGCTATTATCTTCTCACCTTTGGATACATGTTGGCAGAATCCATGCTTATTGCGTACAGGTTCATCTCTGACTTTGTCATACTTCACAAGGACGTATTTAAAAAAAAGCTACAAGGGGGGACAAAAATGATCATTTAGTTCATACAAATTTATAAACAGGCTCTGCCTAAAGTTGTTCTTCTTAGTGCAAAGACATCGGTAACATGTCCAGATGACAAGAACAGTGGTTTACAGACACCAGCTCAAATATCATTATAATAATATAAGGCATTATTGATGCTCACAGTCAATATGGAATTATTTTATTTATTATAATTAGGTAGCTGCATTTGCATATAGGCAGTTAGAAAACCTGCTATTATCACTTCAAAAATACAATTTCTTTTACAGATACGTAAAATTTCCATTATGCCTGCATCCATATATAAGTAATACAACAGATTGACTATTTACACATCTACAACTGGCTTCTTCTTATTACAATATATACAGGGGTTGACAGAAGTGGTACGCGAGTACACATGGGCGGGATCAATAGTAAAATGTGCGGCAGTTTTACTCGCCTGGGCGGGATCAATACTAAAATGCGCAGCAGTTTTCAGTCTTCACAGCGCAAAAGCGTACCTAATTTGAGTAACTTCATACTGGAGCTTTAATTATTAGTAAATAGCAAAAAAAGTAAAAAGTAGTATTGATTAGTAATTAATAGTAAAACTGCCGTGCATTTTACTATTGATCCCGCCTGTGCGTACTCACATAGCACTTATGTTAACCCCTGAATATATAAAAACAAAACAACTCAGCTTGGTTTCCCTCTCCCATGCATAATGATTCAGGAACCTTCTGTAATATTTCTTTCTTCATAAGCAAAGCACTGGAACTGTCTCTGTTCTTAATTGAATACAAAGTGTCATTTTTCATCCCTTCCAGTGTGCCCATGCCAAAGTGTCAGTAAATAAAGACAGGAAAGATCTGGTATAATAATGCTAACAATAAGGCGCCAGGCAGTTAAAAACGTTATAACTTCCTGTGGCTGAAAAGCATTCTGTGCCGATGAAAAGCTCAACTATTACAGTTTATTAGGATGTTCTTGCCCTCAGCTGGCATGGATGAACATCAACTAACACAAAACTGCTAAATAGCGCATGTGAAATTAGCATGGCCCTGTGCAGAATGTACGTTTATAATCCTGTTGCTATCTAAGGAAAAAATTATGAATATCTTTATGCAGAACTCTGGGCTCTTTAAATCTCTTCCTAGGTCTACAACACAAACAAGGGAACTGTGTTTATGTTAAGAAAGAGATTATCCCCTGCAAATCCTCCCAACTGTAATCCTGGAGCATAACGATTAGACAGAGTACACTGACTGTTGCTGGAAATTCTGAGGAGGTCACATTCTGTGTTTTCCTGGATTTGTGCACTTCTCTGATGGCTCAAGGGAGGCTGTGGCCTAGTTTTTCCACAAAGTTTTTCTGTCTGAAACATAATATATTGGACAGTGAGTGCCTCACATTTGAAGGGACTCCTATTAGCAGTTCAGAAGTTGTAATGCTCTCCAATTCATGACCAGAGGACCCAGGTGAGGGGACAAAATTGGCCTGTATTCCATCAGGTGGGGTCTCTGCGTCTTGCTGCTCTACAGTGTCACTGACTGGACACCTATAGGACTGCAGGTGGAATTGCGAGATGTCACCCCCCAGGCGAGCCAACAGAGGACCAGGAAGCAGTGTGTGGGAGGGCTGTGTGCACTAATGTTCATTGCTAATAAGTTGTGGATGTTGTCCTTTCAAGGGCAGACCAATAAGACACTGAAATGGCCAAATGGGACAGAGAAACGATTGTAATTGTTGTTTTATGGAAATTTCCCTTTCACCTCCCCAATGTTGCTCCATGAGAGCAGGCTAGGCTGTGAGGGGTAGCTGCATGTTGCGATGCCCGGACTGGCTCAGGGGGCAAGACTGGGCTTGAAGTGATGACCTTCTGATCACAGGCACAGAGGCTTCCGCAGTAAGACATATTCCATTCTGTTATGTCTGTAAGACTCATTGAATTTAATGTATCCATTAAATAACTACAGTGTATTATTATTATTGTGTTATAATTATTGTATTGTGTTATTATTAGTGTGATTACCATATGCATGTTGCCAATAAAGAATACAACAAGTGGCAGAAATAGCGCAAATGGTATTACTGTAATGCACATGCAAGGGGGAAGCAGGGTCTTGGTGCTGCAAGGCTGATAGTCAATGACTCCAACGGCACTCCTATTGCCTCTGCCAAAAACAACATGCTATGTAATAAAAGCTCTTCCTCTGTGATTACAGCACTCACCTGATGTGCACCATTGCTGATGGTTATGGCTACATTGTTAAGCTTAACATAAGTTACATTACACAATATGTCTGTGAGAATTGTTATAGGGCACAATATACCTAAGATATACTCATGTGTAAAAGGCATACACACACACACATACATATATATATATATATATATATATATATATACACTTACAAAAACTTTATGAACTTTCTTTACGTTCTTTAAATATAAATGTTTAAATAGATGTATACATGTAGTTATTGTCATTGAGGCTTATAGATATATGCATACTGCCTGTGAAGTTTTTTGTTGCAGAGAGAACATATCTGCTGGGTTACCCAAAATAGTCCCTGCCTTGCTGTCCTTTGCTGTCACACTTTAAATGGAAATGAATCCTACATAAATACAAACATAAAGTCAGCAGTGACATGCCCCAGTATAATGTTACATGCATCTGCCCCATAATGTCTATGCTTCCAGTACATGGCAGGACAGTGTAGGGCTCCATGTTCCAAGTTTTCTCTATAATTATGCTAAGCAAGCCAACGGTAATAAATAATAGGATGTAAAATATTATTTTTGTCAAGGCACCGAAACCAAGGAATACGTTAAAAAGACGAAGGCCATTTTCCACATTGTTTCCAACACGGAAGATAAAAATGTACATTTTACATCGGTACACAGTCCGACAACCTTTACCTTTTGCTGCTTAGAAATGTCTGAAGACCTAAAGACTTAAGCACAGAAAACTTTGGGTTCACAGATTTATCTGTTTCTTTACCATTATACGTCCCTTTTCTTAGCTGCACACCTCCTAAGCTGCGTTAATTAAAAAGAAGATGTTTGAACCTTTGAACCGTGGGAATGTAGTGCTCATGCTCTCTGGCCACAAACAAAGTCTCTCTCATACACAATGCATTCGGGGTGCGAGCACAGTGCAGGACAAGCCAATGTGCAACACTAACTAGCTGCAGAACTTCATCCAGACAAGAGAAACAGTGAAAATGTGACTGACAGGACTCTAATTCATTTCAGTAGTAATTCAGCTGACATGTCATGCGACCGCTGACAGACTCAACAACACTGTTTTCAACCGTCAGTTGAAAACAAAATAATTTCCTGTTACTTCTTAGTGTCATCTATTTAAAAACCTATTATTATATACAAAACAATCCCCTTTAATTTAGAAGAAGGCCCAGTGTGGGCTGAAGTGATGAATCTCTTCATTCAACTGTAGCTAAATAATACTAATTTAAACAACTAGGCGCTAGTCCAAGTAGTGCAGAGCACACAGCCAGAAATCTCATGTCCCATTTGTGGAAGCAGCCGTCTTTTCTTCCCTCCGCATGCAGCCCAAAGCCGTAACCAGGCAGCTCGGGCCGGCCAGAACCATTTGACCGACGAGGGCGGGAACTGACCTTGTAAAAGAAGTTGGACCGTCCCACAGCGCCGATCTTGCCCACGTGGTTCATGAAGCAGAGGTTGCCCTCAGTGGAGCCATACAGCTCGCACATGCGGATCTCGCCGAAGCGCTGGTGAAATTCCCGCCACACGTCCGGTCGCAGCCCGTTGCCCACAGCCATGTGTACCTTGTGCTGCCGGTCCGTCTCCGACTTTAAGAGCAAGAGGGCAGATGGAATTGTGGCATCGGGACACAACAAAAACAACATCGGTTGAATATGCAGACTTATCAGAAACCCGGATATATTAACTGCTGTAGCTCAACAAGAAAACCATTGTGCTAACAGTGCACAATTGTGGGTTTGTTTTTACCCCAGGGAGCATACATAACTTGTAACCCTTCTTTCTACTGTAAGTTGCTTTCAATGAAAGTGTCAGATACATGAATAGATGTAATTGTCATGGCCCACCATCCCCATTGGCAGGGCTCTTGGCCAGCATGAACACCTCTGCCCTGACTCCGCCCACCTTCCCCATTGCTTTGGCTTCTGGCCAGGGTGAATGCCTTGGCCCTGACTCCACCCACCATCCCCATTGGCAGGGCTCCTGGCCTGCATGAACACCTCTGCCCTGACTCCGCCCACCTCCCCCATTGCCTTGGCTCCTGGCCAGGGTGAATGCCTTGGCCCTGACTCCGCCCACCATCCCCATTGGCAGGGCTCCTGGCCTGCATGAACACCTCTGCCCTGACTCTTGCCATAGCTTGAGTACTTACCTGACACAGCTGGCAGTGATCAAAGCCTAATTGCAATCTATTTAAGTTCCTGTAGTTGCTGCAATTCTTGCTCAGTCCTGCCTATTCTGTGCTTGTGACTTTGCCTTTTCCCATTAGGTTGCGCTCGCTGTGCTCAAGTTTGTTTCATGGTTTTGTTGTGCCTAGCTTGTTTATTGCTGCCAGTTTGATGCATCTGTGGCCTTTGTTTATGTTTGAGTTGCAGTGCCTTGGTCTTGCTTTTCTGTATTCTAGCTTTCTTATTGTTCCCTCGATTAATCCCCAGTATTACTGCATCTCTGCTCCTGACTCCCTTCCTTGCCGTAACCGTAATGTATTGGATGACTCATGAGGTTCAAAATCTGCAGCCTTCAGGTCTGGAGAGTCTTATGTGTCAAGACTGCCTACAGGCAACGGATCAAGAATGACGACCCAAACGTGTCCGGCGAAAGCATCCAGAACTTTGCTGCTTTCCAAAGCAGGAATGACCACCCCCAAGCAATGACATAAATAGCTTCTTTGCCTGCTTCAACGAGAGTAACAGGAAAAAATACAATGGGACCCACCAACAGCAAACAATCGAGCATTCATATGCATACACAATGTAAGATCCATACTTCATGCTGTGAATGCATGACAGACTGCAGGCCTCAATGGAATACTTGACTGGGATATCAAGGACTGTGCTAACCAGCTAATGCCGGTATCTATTAATAACTTCACTCATTCTATTTCCTTAGGTAGCCATCCTTGTGCCAGGGGCAAAATAACAGCCACCAGTAACCTGAAGGATTAATGTCCGATTGTCCTCACCACCATCAATATGAAATTCTTTGGGAGAATGATCTTAACATATGCCAAAGCCACAAACACCAATATGCCTACCATATTTATGGAGGATGCCATTACAAGTGCACTACTCCACCCCACCTTGAACACCATGGGACACTGGTGAGGATGCTATTCATCAACCACACCTCTGCTTTCAAATGGCCATCCCAAAAAGAATGGTCTGAAAAATTACTTGACCTGAGCCTCAATCAGCCACTCTGCAGCTGGATTCTTGACTTCCATGCAAACTGCCATCAAATAGTTAGTGTAAGATCCTATTTACCTTAGACCTTTAATGATTAACACTAATGTACCCCAAGACTGTGTTCTCAGCTCTCTCCTGTATGACAGCACTCTCACCTATACCACAAATATTGTCCTTCAATGTGTGACATAACTGTGATGGGGGAAATCTCTGATGGTGATGTGGTCCAGAGCTTATCAAGACAGTGCTCGGGGAACAATTGGACACTCAGCCCCATTATAACCAAGGAGCTCATCATCAGTTTCAGGAAATGTATCAATGAACTTGCTCCAGTTTACATCAAGAGAGACCTTGGTTTCTCCAGGTTTCAACAACTAAGATGCCCTCTCATGGAAGGCCAACTCCATCATCCTGGTCAAGATGCCACAGCAGTGCCTATACTTCATTAAGACACTTAGGAATGCCATCAACAGCTGCTGGTGGACTTCTCCACTGAAACTTACAGAAACATGTTCTAAGGGCAGAACGAAAAAAATTACTTTCAGAGAGTGAGAGCCAATCAGATTGCAGAGGAGGCTGGTACAAGACATCTCATTGGTTGGTCTGACATCAGACACAAGATATGATTGGTTATCTCTCTGAACCAGTCATTTTTTGTTCTGCCCTCAGACAATGTTTGTGTAAGTAAAACAATCATTAGCCAAAAGCATACTCAAATATTGCATCTTACTGCAGTATACGAGCCACTCCTCTGATCTGCTAACAAAAAACACTGCAGAAGGTTGTGAGCAACCCCAACAAAATCACAGAGAACCCAGATCCCTATTATATTATATTGTTCCATTCCATTCTATTATCAAGAAAGTCCCAGAGGAAACAGAATGCCATGAAGTCCCATCTCACAACTGGACCAAATCATACGCGGATAAAGATGGTGCTGCCCATCAAACTTCTTTCACTCTTAATTAATGTACATCTGGGGCCCAATTTCTATTCCTAAGGCTTATAGCCATGAACTAATTTAGCAAAGGGCAGCTGTTAGCAGTTTGACAAGAAAAACCTGCATGTACAGGCTCCTCTGTTCTGAGTGATATGATATGTGCACCCAGATGCTAATCAATAGGCCACTTTCTTGTGTTTGTCTCACTGCGGTCCTGCTAGTGAGTAGATGAAACAAGGCTTGAAGATGCCAGAAGTCCACAATGAGGCTGTGTTCATTCACGTCATCTTCTATTCTTATGTGTCATTTGTATGCACTGTCGAGAGCATCACACCACCCCAACGGGCCAATGGGGCGGCCTGTGTCATGGTGTGCGCCTGAAGGGAAGGCTACTTTGGGAAATGCAAATACACTGGCAATTCTGCTTGGTTTCAATAGATCGATATAGCAGTTCATTAATTTATATTCATCCAGACCATCTTGGCTAATTTGGTATTAAATAAAATGTCTTTTACCCATCTTCTAAATGCCTGGTCAGAGTGTAATAATAATAATTACCATCATTATCATGATCTATCAGTTTTCTATAATTTGTTCATGAGAAGGTCAAAGTCTGTAGTCCATCAGTGGAGGCACAGGCTGCAAGGCTGTACTGGGTGTCAGTCCATCACAAGGCACCAATGCAAATTTTGAGGGAGCAGTCCTCATAAACCATGTATGCACAGGTTCCTCCACACAGAGCCAGAGGCAGAAAATTCTTTATGCTATCGATTAATGCAATCGCTGCAACCAAAGAATCATGCGCAGCTAAGTGTTAGTGTGTGAATGTTCTCTTTGAGCTAATGTGTGCTGCAGGCTAACATCTCCCAGCCTACGCCACCATGGAAGGATAAAAAGGACAATGAGAGCTTTGACAAGCGGTGCTTGTTCAGCATTGGACAAAGAATGTCCCTCGTTAGGAAATGGGTCCAGCCCGATAAGTGCATCTTGAAAAACTGAAGTGTTTCTCCAAGTTCAACCACAAAAACAATGTTCCCTGAGCAAATTTTCCTTAAGACGTACAAAGCAATGCAGAAATCACAATAATCTAAGGCATCTTC
>JAODKK010000114.1:101637-112719 GCA_026774405.1 Petrocephalus microphthalmus | reverse complement strand
TAGTGAAACTCGTATTTCCCAGAAAACCACTGCTACAGAAATAAACATTTCCGCATGTTTATGAACGACTCGTGAATTCTGGATGTGAATGTTAGGGCCTTTTGGTATTTTTGTTCCGTGTGATCAACCTTGTCATCTGCAAGGATATTTAAGTCAGCTGGATTTTGATTAGAAATTTATAGCATTAATTAATTCTAAGGTGCCCGCTAAGCAATTTTGTTCTAATAATAATTAATTCGATGCCCTACATTCGAGGGTCTTCCTGCATCGTTAACTCCGTAATGGACAAAGACAGCCGCATATAAATTACTAAGAGATAAATTAGATCAACATGCTCCATGTAGAATCCATTCCTACTTCCACGGTCCCGGTTTTCCTGTTTTGGAAATAGTTGGAACTTTCCTAATCTTTTTTTATTTTATTTTTTTAAATTGGAGCCTACAGAAGGCTGCTTTTGTGCGGATTTTATTACACGGTTCGCAGTAGAAATGTGGAAAACCCAAAGCCTACAATGAAAAACATGACCTGGAAATTCCATGAGAAAAAGTTGCATTTGGGTTCACGGCAATATTGATATTACCCTCGTGTGTGATTTAGGAAAGCAGTCATTTTTAGCCCTGGATTGTTTAACAGGGAACACGGAGTCCTGGGAATGCCCGTCTTGCGGACTGTTCATTGAATGCATATGTGCGGCTGCGGTGGCGGAGCTCGCCCTCCTGGGCATGCGCGCTACATGTACAGGCGTTTAAAAGTTCGGGCAAAGATCTTTCAGCTTTAACTTAAGATTTCCTCTTTCCTCGCAGACAATCTTTCGTCCCATTAGCCCGGACGATGATGGCAGTGGTGTTAGCGACGGCGCTCGCCGGATTTGCGGCCACGCTGGTGTTCCAGAGGATGTTTTACCCTTTCTTTTGGGATGATTTGATTTATTACCTAAAAGTTCTGCAAGTCGGACGACTGATTCGGTTAAGGATGAAGAATGGTGTTGTCACTTTCATCGACTGCTTTGTTCACCAGGCGAGGAATATCCCCGATAAGCCTTTCATTATTTATGAGGGTCAGGTTTTAACGTATCGGGAGGTGGATATAAGAAGCAACAAAGTTGCACAGGTATTCAGGGAACACAGTGATTTGAAAAAAGGAGACGTCGTTGCGCTCCTGATGAACAATGAGCCCGATTTCATCTGCGTTTGGTTCGGACTTTGCAAACTGGGCTGCGAGGTCGCATTTTTGAACTTTAATATCAAATCCAAGTCTCTTCTTCATTGCTTCCAGAACTGCGGTGCTAAAACTCTCGTCGCAGGCGCAGGTATTGGAGAAGATACGTGTTGTTCTTTACGCTGGCGTTAAGTGTCCTTGTCGCAACGTTGCAACTGCATTGCCGTGTGCTAGAGCGGATCAGGGAAGTGGCAGCACAAGCGTGCTACGTGCTGCTCTCTGCCTACATGCGGGGGGTGTCCGTGGTGCGCATGCGCGGGTCTTTAAACTCAGAGTTGTGACATCACTTTGACATGTGTGAGACAGTTTAAAAATGTGATAAGGATTCCTAAAAGTTTACCCGCAGATTGTTGTTATTGACTGTTCTTTCGAAACCAGGACTGCTTCTGTTTTAAGTAATAACCTAACAGCTGACTAGTATATAAAATTAGGAAATGTAAGATATCTGTATCAGATCTGACAGCTTAAAATAACTTGCAACGAAACACAGCATAACCATTGGAGGCTGATAATGCAGTATCTACTTCAGCCCAGCACAGGATACGGTCATTTTAGAATAACAATCAATAAATATACAAAACAATGAATATTGACGTGATTTACACCAGAGGCATATATAGTGTAAGGTATAAAAGACATTTGAACTGATCAGCTGTATTGAAGATGATTACTTGCACTGTTTGCCAAAGGCACGTTCGATTCTGGGTCTGAATCTGTCACTTAATCTGCTGCATTCCATGTGTATAAAAATGATTATTAAGGAAATATTTAATATTTATAGATTAAGGACTATTAAGTGAAAGGGACCTAGGTGTTATATTAGGTCGTAAAGGATACATTTAGCCAATCACTGCACCATTCCCTAATGTGTAGTGCACATGTGGTATAAAATATTATCTCTGGGTGTTTGCAGTGCATTGTGGGATTGGGTTTGGCTTCAGGCGCTGTTGGGGTTGCTGTTTCATCACCATGTTTTCCTTGGCTGGGGACAATACTTTTTGGCACAGGCCTGGGTGCATTATTTTCCATATCTTAACACACTCCTGGTTAGGCTTCTGTTTCCCACGGCAAGTGTAACTTGGGATTCTGGCCAACAACATTAAAGCAGGATTTTGTGCAGTGGTAAATAACCTTGCTGCATTTTATATGGCCTGGTGAAAAATGCTGGGTGCATATTGTTGACACTGCTCAAATCCTACTGTGCTCCTAAAGGCTTTACTCATTAATGTCTATAAGCATTTTCTTACTGAATGTATTCAATAAAAAATGTTAAAGATTAAAACCACAAATAGTGAAAACAAGGACAACAAAAATGAGGTAAAGCAGTTCATTTTGCAGTAGTCAGTTTCTTTTTTTAAAAGGAAATGAATGTATTCAGTGGCCACCAGGGGGAATCTTTTGCAGAAATGAGTAGTGGCTTCTTATGCTACTGAATTATTTATAAAAGTGCCATGTAGCTGTGGAGAGTAAAAATTCAATTTGGAAATGCAGCAGCAATACAATAATAAAAACGATGCCATGAGAGCATGAGACAAAGAAGCTTAAAATTACTTGCATATTTATCTGTAGATTCGTACCATAAATATATCAACGTAGATAGATAAATTCAATGATATAATAAATATGCAAGGTTCAAACCAAAACAAGGCACTATCTGGAAATGTTTTAACCGATGTTACATAAGTCTCACAAAGTTTAACTCAACATATTTCATTCTAGAAAGTGGGAGGCGAGAATAATTATTAAAGCAACAGAGAGAGGAAAACATAACCAGGGCCTTTTCATCCACCAAGCAGAGCATCATGGGAGATTCTGTCTGCCAAAGTCATTAACATGGAAATATCTGAATGATGAATTTGTGTCCAATGTGAGACCGGACCATTTGACAGCTTTGGGGCTAATTTTGTAACCTTAGATTGAAGAGCAACATCACAGGCAATTTATCTATTGGAATTATTAATATTAAATAATTTGGGAATAACAAGGGTGCAGTAGAGATTGTTAATAAATCGTGCTGCTTTTCCTTCCTGGCTGTATTCGTGAAGCCAGCTTGGGGAAGTTCTGTAGGTTTGACCTCGCCTATCTCGGCCCCTGTGGGACAGGAGCAGGAAACAAGCATTGTGCACAGGCTGTCTGTCATTTGCAGGCATGTGGGAAGAATATTGAGCTCAGACAATCTGTCACATTGAATCATGTCACGTTGAATCAGGCTTTTTTTCTCACCTGTATGTCTGGTTTTGTTATAGCTAACTGGTCATTGCGCACGGAGGAAATGGCTTTCTGATAATCTGATTCAGGCTGCATATGCCAATGTTTTAACATTTAAGTTCAACTGTCTTCCCTCGCAGACTTGGTAAGTTCCCTGGATGAGGTGCTGCCCTCACTACAGAGCAGTGGGGCGGACTTGTGGGTTGCAGACACCAGTTCGCCTTACCAGGGTGTGAACACCTTGCTGGACAAGCTGGAATCCGCTTCAGGCGAACCACTCCCTGTAAAAAGTTTTCCCCCCACTGACATCATGTCCAACTTCCTGTTCATCTTTACCTCAGGAACTACAGGTATTCAGCTGATGCTTTTTGTCTGGGTTGGTGTTAGGCAGATCTGCTGCAAGGGACCATTCAGTCAAAACCGTGGCTTTGAATTTGCTTGCGGTTTTCTGGTCAGTTAAATATTTGCCCTGGCAAAAAATCAGCTTATACTTTTTCTGTCCATATGTTGGATTTTAATTAACAGACTGAAACCCAGGGTTAAGGGTTATAAGTGACCAGAGTTGGCATCCTTAAAATCGACATTTTACTAACAAGCCTGACTGTTATTACTGATTATTTTATTTACTGACACCCTATTTTACCTTTAAAATGCTAGAGTGCCATGTATCGCCACAGTGCTGTAAAGTTGCCGACGGAAGTGCTGATGGCTTCTGTTTACCCTAAAATATCTATGCTTGCTTTCAGGCCTGCCCAAGGCGGTCCGTATCGGGCACCTCAAAGCCATCCTGTGCCAGTGCTTTCTGAAGATATGCGGGGCTGTCGCCAGTGACAGAGTGTACATCGCGCTCCCGATGTATCACATGTCGGCCTCCTTGCTGGGAATCGGCGGCTGCATCGAGCTGGGTAGGGGACGCCTTTAAAATGATTTGCATTTACCTAGCAGACACCTTTATACAAATTAACATAGAATTAAGAAAGCAGGGTCTGCCAGTTACCTGGAGCAATTGGGGTAAAGGGCCCAACAGCTGGGCTGCACAAAGACATGGACGGGCCCTTGGAAAGTTTTACCAAATGGGCCACCCTCCTATTCCCAAACAAAGTTGCCATTATTCACGCTCACAGGCAGAGGTGGGTAATCCAGGTCCAAAGCATAAAAATCCAGACCAGGGTTTTGTTTCAACCAACTATTTGCGCACTCTGTGACTGAGATTCTTAATGCTCGACTGGTTGGTTGGAACAATGTCCCGGTCTGGATTTTTACTCTTTGGATCTGGATTACCCACCTCTGCTCATGGGTGCCTGGCAGTCTCCCCCTTTCTCACCCTTGTGGTCGGCCCTACCCCATGTGAAATCACTCTGTTGACCGTGGGACTTGAATCAGCATCCTTCCAAAAGCGGCCGCTGGATCCTAGCTCGCAGAGCCACGCACCGCCCTGAAACGAAAGGGACGCCAGTGACTCACACATACACATTGATTGCCAGCAGTTTTCAAACACCAGTAAATATAGTCTTTGTACCGATGGCCCAGACCCAGAGAACATACCCTATTTCGCTCCAGAATCTTGTTTTTGTCGCAGGAGCCACGTGTGTTTTGAAAAAGAAGTTCTCTGCGAGCCAGTTTTGGAAGGACTGTCGGCAGTACCATGTGACCGTGTTTCAGTACATTGGGGAGCTCTGTCGATATCTCGTTAACCAGCCCAAGGTAAGACGGCTCCTTACACTGGCACATGCAGAGCTGCCCGTCTCCCTGTCATTAAGAGCTGTCAGTTACAAATAAACAGCGAGACCTTCTAAGGGCCCATTAATGGACTTTTTTCAGAGTGAATAATGGCGGCCGCTCATGCGAGAGGCAGCTTTGGGAAAGCCTGGCAAATCGAGCAGTTTATATAATCTCGCAATTAATTTAATACGGCAGGGTTGCAGATGGTTTCCACATGTGTTTTAGTCTTATAAAGGACACTTGTTACAGCGCCACCATGTGGTATGGCCTAATTATGCTATTACGGTTAACCATGGGCCCAATAGTACTCCAAAAGTAATTTCGACATCCCCTGCTCCCTCTCAGATCTTTAAAAAATTTAAGAAATAGCTAGCTAGTTAGTGAAACATGCTGCATCTGCATCTCTGAGATAATGAATGCATTTATTTAAGTTTTGTGAGTGCCGGTAAACATTACCGCAGCAGAGAGGCAAAGCCTGATTCAGAGCATATTCTCACTGGGGATGCAAGCCCCGTGGTCTCACGGTTGCGATGAATCACGTATCTGGGTGATGGGCCTGCTGGCAGAGCGCCGAGGAGACGGCTCACAGCGTGCGACTGGCGGTCGGAAGTGGACTGCGGCCGGACGTCTGGAGGGAGTTCGCCAGGCGTTTCGGGAAGATCCGCATTTACGAATCGTACGGCCTGACCGAGACCAGCATCGGCTTCGTCAACTACACCCGGGAGACCGGGCCCATCGGTCGGGGCGGGTACTTCAACAAGGTCAGGTGTTACCGCAGCATGGAGGCGTTTTAACATCTAAATAGCATTATTCCGTTTAATCAGTATGGAAATGCCAGATTTGAGCCTTTTCAGCTGATAAAATACACCACTACTGCCAATAAAGGGTGCCAGCAGCTAACCCTTGTTTTATTTGATTTGTCATCCCATAAAACACATCACATATCATGTCACAGGAGTGTCAATGAGACATGCCATTGATCAAGAGGAACTCAAACAGTGTCTCCTGCACCTTACTGTGAATTGTAATTGCACTATTTGACTATTGCACTAGTTACTCGTTCCTGTCTTTATTGTCTTCTTATTGTGAGAAGTAGTACTGAAGAGCCTGCTACCTTATTTCATTCTGCGTTGTGCATAATAACCGTGAAGTTGACATAGACTTTGTCACGTTTTATTTTACAGAGGAATATGCCCTTCGAGTTACTGAAATACGACCCCCTGACATACGACCCGATCCGGACGGCCGCAGGCTGCTGCGTGAGAGCTAAGAAAGGTTAGGTGGATGGTGCTCGAATCCGTTTTTCAATTCCCGCCATTTTTGCCACTGTCCGTGCCCCATCAACACAGCGTTCCGTTGGGTTTTGAAGGGGAGACGGGCATCTTGGTTGCCCCCCTGTCGGCCACGAACCCCTTCCTGGGCTACGCGGGGAATGAGACACAGTCAGAGAAGAAGCGACTTCGGGACGTCTTCCGGGAGGGAGACCTCTACTTCAACACCGGGGACCTCATGGTCCAGGACCATCGGGATTTCGTGTATTTCCAAGATCGGATAGGAGACACCTTCAGGTACCGCAGTCAAGCTTATTTAACCCTCCTTTGTTTATTCAACTTCTGTGAAAGAAATGGCTGTCTTACAAATGGTGTATAGGATTGGGGAGACCTGGAGCAATCGAGCAGAGTCGGTCATTGAACGGGGACAGTTGTTGAACAGACTTTTAATAGACTTCAGCAACTAACCCCATTCATAAGTGCCTCCACTCCTGCTAGCTTAACTTAAGGCCCCTAGGCAACAACTCTGATGCTTATGAACCATGGCATACCAAAAGCACACAGCTTAATGAGTACATAGATAGCAGATTCGATTCAACAATTGTCTCGTGGTCTCCCGTACGCTGATATTTATTGAGCTTTTAGGGGAAAGGCTTGCACGAATGTTCTTCAAATCCATGTGCTGCCTTCAGACCATCTCTGCAGTGGGACCGCATTTCCGTGACGGCCCATTTTGATGCTCCTCGTTTCTGGTCTGCGGGTCAGCATGCCCTCAGCTGCTGGCTAGGTCCGGTAAAGTCTTGAGGGGAACACCGGTCTCTCTTCCCCAAAACCATAGCCTGTGAGCCCCCTTTTTGTGGGAGCAGAAGCTGGGACCCATTCAGATGGGGGGGGGGGGGGGGCTAGGCGTGAAAGCTTCTGCGGGAAGAAAGGAGACCATTTCCCATTCACAGGAGCGGGGGTGACGCAGGACCTGCTCCGGTGACGGCCTGTCAGTGACAATAAGAGCGCTTCAATGGCGCGCTAATGTGCTCGCGGCGGAGCCGGACACATGTATGCGAGGGCCGAGCGGGAAAGGCCGAGCGCCAGTGAAAGCCGTTGCCATGGAGGGGAGCGTAGCCAATGGGACGTTTCCATTCAGGCCGCGCCAGCAGGTCAAACGCTTGTGCCCAGGGAGATGTCTGACAGCGGCCAGGGTCATAATACAGACAGTGTGCAGGCAGTAAATACGTCATTACTGCCGTGTAGCACCACACTGTGGTCTGTGGGGGACACACAGCTCGACTTGCCGTAGGTTCCCACCAGGTATTTAAGGTTGAGCTAAGCACAGGAAGAAATTCATTTAGCATTTCTTTTTATTTAGTAGACACTTAAGTCCAAAGCACTGAGCAAATGAGGCAAATGTACAAACGTTTGTGCTGTCGGGGAGTCGACTAGACATAAGTGCAGCTAGGCTGAACTTCTAGTGAACGTCCAGGTACATGTGTAAGCAGTATTGAAACAGAAGGTACAGAACAACATCCAAACAAAGCAAGAACATAAGATGACTGCTATTCAAATCTGCAGAAAGCGCAGTATTCAGAGTATTCAGGGAACATGGAGTGGTATCTGGCTAGTAGAATTCCTGCAACAGATGGCTCTTGAGGGGTTCTTTGAGAGAATCTGATGAAATACTGTAGTGTTTCCTAACCTGGTCCTTGGGGACGGTCCACTGTTTTGCTCCCTCCTAGCTCCCTGCCAGACAGTCCACATTTTTGCTCCCTGTCTGGGGGTCCTCAAGGACCGGGTTCCCTTAGGATGACTTCGCCTTTCACTAATCAGAAGGGTTTAAATTACAAAAATAATAATTCAAAAGATTCTAGAATGAAGGGAGAACGCAAAGTAAAATCAGTACATTAAGCCCTTGAATTCAACATTTGTGGTTTCGGATATTTTCAAGTTGGCAGTGAACAATTAAATGGGAATAGGTCTGGAGCTTGGTGAAAGACCACAGAAACACGCAGACGGTGCTTAAGCCAAAGGCAATACTGAAAATGATTGGGATCACATTAAATCATATGAAATATATATTAGTGGTACATATTTGTTAGTGTAACTGCATACTAGCCCTATGTCTTTAGTATTAAAAGTCTTGCCACCTTTATGTCTCTGCACTTAGCCTCAATGATGTGTTAGCCGCCTTTGTAACTGTCCAAATCTCATTTCTCGCAATAACTCTTAAACTTTTCAGTGCCAGTAATTACAGTTTTAATAATGAGTCCAAAATGTAGTGCTCCCAGTGTATGCAGAAGTAACTTTATACGTACAGGGGCATAACCTGGATGTTTGTTTGTATATTACAAAAGAAAGGTGTGAAATTGCTTTGTCGTTTCCTATGCAAAGTGTACAGTTCAGTACTCTTTTTTTTTTTTTAGAAGTTGGTAATGAACAGACTTTGCTGTTATCGTGCAGGCTAGCAGACCTTTATGGGTTGACGTTGGGGGTGCCCAAGTCTTATTTACGAATTGTCACATGCGCAGGGATCTTCCGCCCCTGGAAGGACTGGGGGTTAAGGGCCTTGGTCAAGGGCCCCACAATGAGAAGCGGCGACACTGGGATTCAAACAAGCGACCTTCCGATCACAAGCACGCCATCCTAACCCGCTGAGTCGCACATTATGCAAGCGTCAGTGTAAATAAAAACGAGTTAGAAATCTGAAACCTAATTATGAGCAGTATTTGCTGACATGACGTTTCCTTCTGAATGGAGACCGGGCTTATGAGGATTAAGCTCTGAATGTTTTTTGGTCATATTTTGTTTGTTATATGTTTAATGTATAATGTGGTTGTATTGTCAAGATTCACAGCCACAATGGACACAGAAGTAATGTATTTTGAATGGAATAGACGGACAGATTTTATACTTAAACCTTGAATTCCGACACCTCCCCAGACACCCTCCAAAATTTGCTGTAGTTAAGATGCGAGTGGGGAATGACCTAGACTTAATATAAATAGAGCGTGTTGCTGTCTCTTGCCCGGTGTCTTGCTTCACACACAAATCAATAGTGCCATCTAGTGTTCAGCTTGTGACCGGTTTTGAGAAACATCATAAGGAATCATAAGCAAAACTTCGGAAAACCCATCCGTGACTGGACCACACAAGACCCAGCTATTCAAGAACAAGACAAAGAGAGGGTTTTAAAAGCTCAATTCCTCATTGGGGAAAGGAAATACGATACTTAAATATTATGCAGGAATACTTTTTTTATTTAATGCTAAACCCAGAAACTGCCAGGTCTGATTGGAGGCCTCTCTTATTGTACACAAGCGTGACATAAATGCCTCAGAAATACTATATAACTGCAAAAGATGATGCCATCTTTCTGTATCCCTTAGGATAATGGCAACTGACAGAAGAAAAGAATCATATAACTCCTATTTTTTAGGATTGTTTTGTACTGGAGCTTAACTCTCAACATTGCTATATACTGTAGTGATGGTCAGCAAACCCAGGGTGTGACCCAGCCTGATGCCCTATGCTAGCTGGGGTAGGCCATAGGCCTCCTGTAATCCTGACCAGGATAGGCATGTAGGAAGATGGATGGATAGATGAACATATGGATGGATGGATGTACTGATGGTTTTTTTACTTTGCTTTCAGGTGGAAGGGCGAGAACGTGGCGACGACAGAGGTGTCAGAGATCCTGGGTGATGTGGCTTTCTTACAGGAGGCAAACGTGTACGGCGTGTCTGTTCCAGGTGACCAAAGTCATTACAAATCGTGTCATTTAATGGCAAACCATGTTACAGCAATGGGTCAAGGGACCTTTTTAGCCAGAGAGTAGAACACAGCAATGGTAATTTGAAAGTTTGTGTTTCTTTTGCCTTTCCTTCATGAACTGTTTTGGTTGCCGGTTTTGAGTTGTGGTTATGGACTCTGGTAACTGTAAAATATGCCCATCCAAGCTTTTTAGAAAGCAGTGAGTGTTCACCCTCCTTCAGTACAAGCCAAGCTAAAGGCTGTGTGCCACATTAGAGGATACAGGGCATCTCACATGGCAGGTAGCAATAACTATTGCAGGTTAATGCTTAAATTGTAGCTTTTCGGCTTGGCCTAGAAAGCATTTAAAAGCACTTGCCTTATACTGTATGATTTTACGCTAAATCAGACATAAAATCGTTCCCCCATAGCCAGTTATAGCTAGCAGGATTATGCAGTGTAGCTTCAGCCGAGCGAAACCTGTTACGATGTTGTTTCCTGTTGCCCAGGGTACGAAGGCAGAGCCGGAATGGCGGCAGTCGTCTTAAAATCTGACCAATCACTGGAGGGGAAAATGCTCTACAACCACTTGTCAGAAAGGCTACCCGGCTACGCCTGGCCCCGCTTTCTGCGTGTTCAGGTAAGGGTGCCGACGGGGGAGTTCTAGTCTCATAAAGTGCAAACTAGGCAATTTCTCTGCTGAAGAAATATAATTTTAGGGAAATGTTGACTCTTCATAACTCGAGACTGCTAATGAAAGTCCAAACATCTGACCTAAAAAAAGTCCAAACTCTTAATGGAAGACCAAACATCAATTAAACCACAATTGGAAGGGACCTGTGTTCATAGAATAGAATAGAATAGGACTTTATTGATCCCACAATGGGGAAATTTGTGCGTTACCACAGCTCTAGACAGATAG
>JAODKK010000114.1:89769-101288 GCA_026774405.1 Petrocephalus microphthalmus | reverse complement strand
AACAGGGTCCTGCACACTCCGAAGGACCTCAGTCTTCTCAGCAGGTAGAGTCGACTCTGGCCCTTCTTATACAGGACGTCTGTATTTGTAGTTCTTTGACAACGCTTTAATGCTGTTCCATAGTATCTCTTCACATAACAAGTGATTAGTGATTAGTGATTGAATATACTGTGAGTACCAAGTGCATTATTTTTCAATAGCCAGAGATGAGTTGCACAGTGCTATTTTTGGGCCAGTCTGGTAGGATAGCTACATCATTCTGACTCCCCGACTAAACGATGGCCATGCGTTCCATTGGATCTCAAACATTCGACTCATCTTTTCTTCTCCCCCAAACATCTGGGAGACATCTGTGCAACCCTTGTAGCAGGCAAAACGAGGGAGTCTAGGCGAATGTCGGCCGGGGCGTCCGGCTACAGAACGTCAACGCTCCTCACTGGCCGAGGGTGTCCGGCTACAGAACGTCAGCACTCCTCGCTGGCCGAGGGTGTCCGGCTACAGAACGTCAGCGCTCCTCGCTGGCCGAGGGTGTCCGGCTACAGAAAGTCAGCGCTCCTCACTGGGCGGGGCGTCCGGCTACAGAACGTCAGTGCTCCTCGCTGGTCGAGGTTGCCCTGCTACAGAACGTCAGCGCTCCTCGCTGCCCGAGTTTGTCCGGCTACAGAACGTCAGCGCTCCTCTCTGGCCGGGGCGTCCGGCTACAGAACGTTAGCGCTCCTCACTGGCCAGGGCGTCCGGCTACAGAACGTTAGCGCTCCTCACTGGCCAGGGCGTCCGGCTACAGAACGTCAACGCTCCTCGCTGGCAGAGGGAGTTGCGGTTCTGTTTAGGAAGGAGCTTGATGATAACTGGGGTGATTCAGACCTTGCTATTTCAGAGTCATTTGGGGTCTGTGTAGTTAATGGTAACAGGCACTCAACCTTGACCCACTTGTACTAATACCAGCCTGGCTGAGCTATGTTTTAATCTTAAAAGAAAGACTGATGGTCTTGGTCAATGTACACGGTGTGTGAGATTTAGAGTATTTATGTCCAATGCTGAACAAAAACCTATTAGCATTGAGCGCTATGCTGCTAGCTCATATTTTTCCAGCTTTTCTGGTGGGAAAAATGAAAACTTTCTCTCTTCTCCCTGCTCCTCAGGTATGCCTGGATGTTACGGAAACATTTAAACAACAGAAAGCGAAGCTGGTCCAGGATGGTTTCTCTCCATCGATCGTGCAGATGCCCCTGTACTTCCTGGACACGTCCAAAAAAGATTACATTCCTCTCACCCAGACCGTGTATGAGGACATCATAAGTGGAAAAATAAGACTTTAAAACAAGCTATAAAAGACTATAGCTCAAAGAGAAACAGGGATTTATTCAGCTGTTACCCTGAAAAGCGGTATTTGTTTACTTGAATAGTAATTGTCACAACTTATAGTTGATATCGATAATAATTATATAAGACATTGTTTTATATAATGAAAAAATAGAACCATGGGAACAGGTTTAAAGCTTAGCAGCTAAAAGACTTTGCAAATAAATAAAAATAGCTTATAGATGTTACTTTTATATAGGATTTTATCCCAGCAGGCATTTGAGTTTCTCTAGCACTTTTTAGGTTTTTATTGTTGCTAACAGTCTCAACTTGTGCTGTAGGTGAACGGCCTGGTGTTCTACCCTCTCTCTTTTGTATTTAGGCACAAGATGACAGGTCACGTTATTTGGCGACCTTTTTAATTCTGAACGGCACACATTCCTTCGAGCAGATTTTTAAGCCACTGACATATTGCTGAGACATGTTCACATATAGATAAGATATATAGTTATACACACACATGTGAAATACGTCAAGTGGAGAAGCATTTCACTACATTCCATCAAATCTTCAGCGTGAAGTATAGCTTAGGAGGGAACGCCAAGCTGGAATACGTTTGCTGGATGATTTGTCTGAGATTTTTTTTCCCTAGGCCTGCATGTGTATCTGCTTTAGGCTCAAGTAAAAACCTTATATTTTAACTCTTTAGTATGTTGCCATGTGCACTACTTGCAGGTATTTAAATAACTGTAAAAACAAAAAGACATTTAAATTGTAATTATGGTGAAATAGTTGTAATTCATCTAAATTGGTTGATTGATTATGCATTTTCCATCTGTATTTTGCCACGCTACAGTGCAAAATAAAATAGTACAAATAGTACAGCTATGAATTTCTTGTTTGGGGTACCCACTGTTTTAATGAAGTTTAATTACGTCTCCTGCATAGGTACTAGATTTGGAGTAATGCATCAGATAGGGATCCGGTAGAAAAATGGTTGCGTAGATCATAATGAAGGTCATTTCCTGAAAAAATAAATTTTTCATTGATTGGTTGTCACCGGAACAAGCCACACCAGGAAGTGTGCAGAGGTCAAAGAATTAAAAAGCATTGTCTGACATCCCTGTATTTTAGGGCACCCACTACAAACACCAGTGTTTGACAGAAAAACAGCATTTCTCGAAACAGAATTATGAGGCATGCTCTTCCTGTTTTATTTGGTCACTATAAGCTAAATATTTCATTTTACTGTTATTTTGAAAGCCAGAACAAAAGAAAACACACTTACCTTACTTATACATATAAATGTGTTCACTAAAAATGTTTATTGGTCACTGTGACCCTGTCCCGCATAAGATGCTGGAGGATGGAGAGATGGATGTTTATTGGTTAATGTGTTGACTTTGGCTGCATGAGTGAGTAACTTTTGTTTCTTCTTCCAAATACCCAATTAATGGCCCAGCCCTGCTTTCCTGGGTACTGCTATATTCAACCGTATTTATATTTTTATTTTAAGAGCCTCTAAGTTGTCACATAGATGTAGATGTTTACTTGTGAACTGCCCTTGTGTTGTTTGACCTCAATAATCTTTCTCCTATAAACTTGCATGACCCCTGTAGGGCACTACATGATCATGGGAGTTTGGTTCTACATACACCCAATGACCCAGGTCAAGTCAATCCTTCATCCCGTCCCATGCCATTAACATCTCAAGAAGTCCACTGTCTTCCATCATAGACAGTGTTTGAAGCATTAGAGTAACGCTGCAAGTGTTTATTTAAATCCACAGCATGCCGCCACTTTTTCCTGTCTGGGCACTTTGACGCTTTCTGTATGCGACAATGATTTTTGGGATGTTTACCCATTTTCTGGGTCCCTTGAGAGTGTAGGTGTAATATGGATGATGGGGATCTTCAGACGAGCCGAACATTTAGAACAGTCTGGCAATCATGGTCTGGACATTGCTTGTGTCTTGTGCTGGCCTCATGTATTGCACCAGACCGTCACTTCAGATTTACAGACTGTAGTCTGCTGAGTGGGCTCTGTTGGCTCCAATCGATAAGTTACCAGACAGATATGCAAATATCAGCTGTATTCTATATTCGTTAGAGGACTGAGTCAAAAACAATTACAGTAACACTGCATAAGTTCCGTGAAATATAATTAGTTTGTAAATCATCTCTTGGTAGAAAATACTCTGTGCTGGAAGGTTTATGGTTTGGGGCTTCAGGGTTTTGTACTTTTCCGCTCGTGAGCTTCAAAACCATCAATATATTTTAGTTACATTACAAATAGTTACAATCCAACACTTGGATATATTGGGGGGATTTTTAAATGCCAATGAAATCTCATCCAATGATTCTGAAGTCCACTAGGGGCCAGTGAAACAGTATCCCTTCCATTATCGTGATGTGCAACTGATGAATTGCTGTATCTCCTACAGAGAGGGATAATGTTGTATAAGTGTTTTTTCTTGATATGTGATACCAAGTTGGAAGAGCTGATATTAAGCTATGCCCTTCTCCATGAATGAAGATCACATATCCTCGCCATGGAAATAATGCTTTGAGACTACAGTGATACTGGCTTCTTAAAACCAAATCCAGACCTTTGTAGCTCTCTGGAGCCAATTATCCCAAAGGGTGCAGGGATGATTCTTTCACACAAAGCTCACCTACCAGGTCGCTAGCACCCCATCACTCTTTAGTATGTATTTTTGTTCATATGCAAAGGATGAAGGGATTTGCATGGGAACTGAGTCCGACTATACAACATGCAATGAAGCTGTCCTGAAAAGCTTCTCCATTTGAGAGAGGGCCTTTTGTTTTTTTAAGCACAGTCTCCGTCCTTCTGGCCAGCCTGCCCTCTGACCCTGTGACGTCTCTCCTTCTTTCCCTGCTGCTGTACCACTGTTCATCCTGCCATCAGAGGCAGCACAAGCACCTGCATGCCAGCACCTGCCTGCCCCCTGCATCAAAACTTAACCATGTAAATTAGGGTTAGGGTTTTTCCCGTCCCATTCATTTGCCCTCCTCTCCCGGCCCCTGGAGGACGGGCTCCCCCTTCCAGTCTGGTTCCCCCCAAGGCTTCTTCATTCTAGGGTTTTTTTCCTTGGCACCATCACCTCTGGCTTGCTCACTGGGGGCTTTGGGCAGAGATAATGTCAAGCGCTTTGAGACAATGTAATGTTGTGAAAATGTATCATACAAATAAAATTGAGTGTGGTGTATTGTATCAGTACAGCTAGGCCCAATATTAGCCAGTGGGTTACAGGAAAATGCTTAAATGCAACTGTTCTCAGTTTATGCTCGTTTAATGTTTATTTTTAAAATATTTGTTCCCAATTTTTATCAAAGGATACATTTTATTTTGCTACTGAAATGCGCCCTATACTGCCAAAAAAAAATAAGTTACAGTTGACTAGTTTTTTTCCACAGACCTAAAATTTTTTATCCGCTTTTGGGGGATGAAAGTCCTAAACTGGTTAAAAATCCTAAAAACGTATATATGAACTGCACAGATTTGATCATCTATCATATGGAAGCATTTGCGTGTGTTAAGCAAATTGAAAACACGTTTAGCACAATCTAGGCATCTATTTGCATATGCACTGTGTCTTTCTCTCCAAAGAATACAATGGGATGTCCCGCAGGCAGCATCCATGAATCGCGTGCACATCTGCAAGGCATTACAGTGCCGTACCTCAGTGGGATTCCGCTCTTTGCTTCTGTCATTATCTCCTCTTCATTTAGCCTAGCAGTAAATGTGCGACAAGGAACTCGCCCGACCCGACAGAGTGACCCAGGGAGCAAAAATTAAAGGCTTTTATAATAGCCCCACAAAGAACACTAAAAGTATTTTTTCTGCTTGAAAATGCCAAGTGGCATCTATAAGCTGCAGACCAGGTCCCCCACATATCGGCTTCCAAAATTCTTAATTATATTCAATTTGAATTTAAGAAGCAAATATAGGCCTACTGTGTTTCTCAAAGTTTAGCAGAATTTTTCCTGCAATTTCCCATCTTCTTTCTCCTGGCACAGTTATCATGTATAATGTATAATCCAATACATTTAACCAGATTTATGGTAGCTTTAAAGTAATTCTCTCCTAAGTACTGGATAAGTACGGGATCCATATGAAGGTCGTGAAGCTAGTTTTGGCAAGTTCACAATTGATGTCTTACGCAGTCCAGCTACAACACGACTGATGTGCTCCTGAAAAACCTTGCGTTCATTAAAATTGTGTACTAAAATACACACGTCCAATGGGAAAATTAGGGTTAGGGGAATGCGACTCCAAAAATTAGCGACTTACGTCAAACGATATTAATTAAATGATAAAAGCATTGATACCAGTGGGTAAAAATGTAATCATATGCATTTTAAGAAATAGTAATACAAGAATTAATTATATCATAAACATCTGCTATGGGTCTTATTAGTGCCGAACTCACTAACTTGTCTGACAGTTTAGAGTAGTGATGCTGTCACGTCCAGCCCAGCCCTGCTTGACTGCTCCCTATCTGTTTCCCTTGGGCTTGGCTCCAATCAAGCCACACCTGATGTTTGTTTGCCTTACCTCTTCTTCTTGCCCTCCTGGTAACCATTCACAGCTGCCTTTTGTTTGCCCCTTCGTTAGTCTAGTATTTAAGTGCTCAGTCCTATGTTCCCCAGCTCTATCATTGTTACCTGTATGTGCCTCCAGTGTTTTGTTCAAATAAAGTTCCCTGCCTGGGTTAAACCTGCACCACACGCTTCATTGCTGTATTCTCTGGCCGTACTGGATGGTGATCTTAGTTTACTTTGAGGCATACTCTGAGCCCTTTTCTGACCAGAGAACACCACCTAGTGGGGTCAGAAAATACAGCAAATGGTTCATGAAGCATGGTTTTAGTCATTTGTAGGCTGCTGTGAGCCACAGCCACCATGTGGCCAGGCAGGCACACAGCACAAATTCAATGCATTATGGTGTGCAAAGTATGGTGGTACTGAAGTGCAAAACACAAAAAAAAAAAAAATGACTGTAATATGGCATTTTGTGCCATTCATACAGCCATCTTCAGAGACAGTTTTCCTCCAGCACTGAAGGAACATTTCTCTGGAATATTCCCATGAGCACTTCATATCTTAGACAAGATGCCAGTTACATACTATCAATCCAATCTAGTTGAAACATTTTAGGCAAATCTAGCTTTAAACATTTTAAACTTAGACAAGCACACGCTCAAGAAAGCAACTTTGCATCACCAATTTAGCTGAGCAGCATGGTTTGGAAGAAAATCCTGATGATTTCCAATGGACGCATCGAGATTGCAAAAATCATGCTCCGGCAAAGATACAAAAAGCATAACAGCCAAGATGCCTACTGTGATACTGAACATCTGTGCTGTCCCCTGTGTTACACAGAGTGTCACCCCCAAAAGTAACCAGAGACAAGGGGACGCATCGGAGCAAACAGAAAGAGCTTTATTTTGCTCTAAAGCCAAAACACTGAAGCTCAGGTACAGGGGAAGCACAGGCATATACAATAGATAATGTCAATGACCAGACTGGGGAGCACATGATTGGGAGGCAGTCTAATACAGGGATGACGAGTGGGCAAACAAGTGGCAGCTGGAGTGATCCACACGAGGGCTGAACTGAGAGGCAAGACAATCCAGGCTTGTCTCATTAGCCACCCTGGAGAGAGAATGAGAGGGGCAGGAAGGCAGGACATGACACAGAGTAATTGCATAATGAAGGAGGATTTTTATATTTTAACAAGTCAGGGGTTTGGGTGTGGATGGTAGGAACAAGGGTGTATACCAGTATTGTGGGAGTGCCATGTGGGTTTAGGGTATTGGGGGGAGGCTTTTTTGCACAAACAATTTATAGTGCCTCCTTTCTGAGTCCTGAGTACCCATTTTTCAAATTTTACCAAAGGGGATCAAATCATACCGGGTGCCTGGTCTCCATCACCAGCGATTGTACACATGTTTCCTTGGTCAGGAAAATTTTACCAAGAACCAGTTTTTGATCACAGATAATTCACACAAATTATACCAATGGGACCCCACCCTGGTTGGCAAATTTCACTAGCTACTTTGAATAGAATCCCCTTACACTAGGGTGCCCCTTGCTACCACATTCACTGCAGCTGTGTCAGCCTACTGGACAAGCAGTTAAATCCAGTAGGTTACTTTTGTTCTATCACATTTGTACTCTTTTGAGAGTATCATTCTCACAAAATGAAATGATGTTCATTTTTGGGGAATTACTAGGATAGATAATAACGGCTCCTGGTACCATATATTTCATTGTTTTAAATTCTGCCACTTAAAGTTTTTAAGGGAACGGTCAATCGTTAATAGTACCTGCCCAAAATACAAAAAATGGCAGTCAAACCTCAATTTTAATGGTAAATAAGCACAATTTAAAATTTTAAGATCTAATATGCTGCGCGCTGTATACCAGAAGACATCATTCTATTTCTGTACGTAGTCACAATATTGCTTCTCTGTTAATCAAAAGCAAATCAGCTATCGGGGGTCAGTTTTTAAACAGCATAGGGCGCCAGGGGGATTATGTAGTTGATGTGAAGCTGCTATTTTGCAGATTAGCCGGCCGTAGATTTGTGCGGGTCGTCGCCTGGGGGGTGCGCGGTATAATCCCGTATCCCGTCCCCTTCCTGCGCCGAAGCGATACACGTGCGTAGCGGGGGGTTTGATTTGCGGCCGCTGACAGGCGGCAGCAGCAGAGCCCCGGAGCCCGTCTGTGCGCGGCTCTCTCAGCGCTGCCCGCCTTCTGCTTTTTCTCTCCGCATTTAAGAACGCCCGACCCCGGGGTGCTTAGTCAAGCCACTTAATCACTCCGTTGGTTCTCTGCTGTTTACGATGACAGGAGAGTCTTTTAATTCCTGCAGGGAATGAAAGTTCCGTTTCCGCAAACATTTGTCTTTGATGTATGCAGTTATATATTTTTTGTCCAAATTGGGGAATTCCAATTGCAGACTCGGACTTAAACATTGCAAAATGCACTTCTTTTAACAAACTGTGAAGCTTGTTTTCCAGGGATTAATATATATATTTTGTAATCTAAGAAAGTTGGACAGAGAAAATTGTTCGCTGGGAGTCTTTTTCAGGATGGGCACAGCACGGATTTTCCATTGCTTGGTTGCCTGCACGATGTTTTCAGGAGTTATTGTAGAAAATGCCGCTGGACAGATTGCGGTAAAGCAGGCGAGCGAAGGGTCGCAGGGCGCTTCGGGCAGAGTGGGGAGACGCGGTCGGCAGGAGGATCTCCGAGGGTAAGGGCACCGCAGTGTTATCTGCGCCTCTTGGCTGGCTTACTTGCTAAGACATCCAGGCAAACTTTAACTATCTCTCCTTTCTGCTAAGGTCGGTGTTTTTTTTTAACGAGCCAAACATATTAGGGATTCATCACCCAAATCACATATATGTTCAAGTACCATAAAAATAATTAAATCTACATCTTAAAAAAAAGACCGCCTTATGTATTCTGCCATTTACTGTTGCTCGACGTTGCTTTCCTTAAACAACTGGAAGCATGGGAAAAAAAGTAGCCTAAAGATAACACCGATAAAGATGAGTCTAAAATAAAAAAGGAAGTATCTATCATTTTTGCTTTTTAATGTAGTCATGTAGTAGCCGAATGAAACTGTTTCCAGTCTAGGTATGACCATTCTCATCCTAAGTTTAACTGCGTACGTTATATTTAGTCGGGGCATCATTGCCAAAGCTATTTTACCCAATAACAGCTCTTCGGGGTGTTTTGTTATGCTATATGACTGGTAAGAATTCATGTAAAACACTATAATTGGGTGCTAAAAATGCATGAATAAAAGCGGTAAGATAGAGCTAACGTTGGCTCTCGACAGTTTACATGTGAAATGAACCTTTTTCAAAGACATTTAGCGTTTCCCCTGTATAACAAAAAGTAGGGGCAATGCCGCCCGATTATGATCCCTCACAATTAATTGTATAATTTCTCTTGTTTAGCGGCATCTTATATAATTTCGGTCTTTTGCAGTTTCGAAATAATTCAGCACCAATTTTACTCAAGCCAGGCTGGATCATGCGTGCGAAAAACATGTTTATACGCTAGGTTTAGGGGACTATTAATACACAACCACGCTATCCCTTCAATTGGCTTTAATTAACACACTTTCTTCTTATGTGTGTTTCCGATTGTGGCTTTCCTGGATCCTACTTCCTAACGTAAGTACGGCATTTGCGTTTCACCAGTTTTGCATGGTTAACCCCTATTAAAACCACTGTTTTTTTAATGATCGTTCTCCAAATGAGGTCTGCTGCTAGTCCTTAGTGTACGAATGTCATCAAATAACAACCTTATGTTTCCCTGACTGGTGTGCAGGCCAAACGTGTGCGGATCGCGGTTTCATTCCTATTGCTGCCCGGGATGGAAGACGCTGCCAGGGGGCAACCAGTGCATCGTGCGTAAGTATACTGGCAGATGGGCTCTCTTCGAGAATGTGCTCGATCGCCGCCAGTGGGCACCAGTTCTTACTGTGGAAGTGTTTCATCTATAGTCATTAAAATACATTTCCTAAGCTTCTATTTACCTAGCCTGGGGAAATACTGAACATAAAAAAATCCTTTGTTGGAATACTTTCTTCCTCTAAACATTTGAATGAATCGGCTTAATGTAAATCATGCCAAGTATTTTATTAGCTAATAAGTGACTTAGGTAATGAACTGCTGTTTATATGAAATAAAAGCTTCGTGTTGGTCGAAACAGATGAGCCCCCCAGGCTTGTTTAATTGTAATTAAATTATAAAGACACGCTTCAAGCTATGTCCACGTCTGCGTGAAGACCGCTGCCTGGTCAGGCGGGTGACAGTCGCCGCCTAAGTGCGCAGGCGTGGACGTGCGGCGCCTTTTTTGTACTGCTTGTGGAATAATGTACTGGAACTATTGCCTTACATCTCAAGCCGTTAATCACTATGCAACCTGCACGAAGAGGGAATTGAGGTCCATGCTAATTAATCTGCACTTTCGGCGTGCCAGTTTAAGCTGTTGTGATGCCTGGCTAAGCTTGCAACCAGGTCTGCAAAGGCACCGAAAAGGGTGATATTAAATATTCCCAGGGCAACCCTGCAGCGCGGTGGAGTTCGCGGCCGAGTCGCCAGAGGCTCGCTAACTCGTAAATTACAGCGCGCCCTGGATGCGCTCCAGACTGCTGCAGGTCTCCGGCATTAAGTACGGGGTGTAGCCCTTCATCTGCTTTGTCGTGTGCAGGATGGAGGTGTAGAGGCACATGGTTCACATCCTACAAAGGGGACTCACACATACCAGGGATGCCAGCCCTCACACATCTGGCGTGACACTCACGCTTTCAGACTCTCACGCTCCCGCAAAAACTCTTACGGCAAATCTATATTATTACATTATAACCCTAAAATTAGTCGCATCAAAAGCGCTCTGGTAGTTTGCAAACTCTACGGGGCATTTACAATGTAATAAACCTGCTACATACATGTAAATGTATTTTTCATCTTAATTTCTTTTTATTTGCAGCGATTTGTCGCAACAGTTGTGGCGACGGGTTTTGCTCTCGTCCCAACATGTGCACTTGCTCCAGCGGGCAGATAGCGCCGACGTGTGGGGCAAAATCCGGTAGGTTACCCCTCTCTCCATACCCACAGCTAATAAGCAGCTAGACATGATATAACCCGCAGTGTTCGTCATATTAACGTTAATGCCACATGACAGCCGAAAGTACGCAGTTCCTCGTTTTTATTGTTTCATTTTTCATTGTTGTTGGTCAGCACAACTGCGTAATACCCACTGTTGGTAATTGTTAATAAGGTAGTAAGGAGTAATTAAAACAAACGTGTGAGTATCCCGCGAATAATAAATAGGTTTATTAAATGCATTGAATTAGTCATTCATTTAATTTCCCCTGGTGTAGTTTAAACCGGAGACCTTAGAATGATTCTTTTGGATGTTAAAAGGTGTGGGTTAAATTAAACCTCGTGTTAAATGGCACGCTATGTTTGTCGGTGGTCGGTGGTCGTTTGGGGATGGGATACATCACTGATACTGGTATTCAGATAACACCACGTTTGTTACAAGTTAACAAGATCACTAAATAAACCATAACACCGGCCCGATCCTAACAATTACGTAGCAACAACATGCCAAGCCTGGCGGACCGATCGTTTCTTTTCGCGAGTCTCTGAGCCCCCCCCCCCCCTT
>JAODKK010000114.1:69224-84244 GCA_026774405.1 Petrocephalus microphthalmus | reverse complement strand
GCAATTAGGGTTAAGGGCCTTGTTCAAGATCACTCTGCTGACCTGAGGATTTGCACGAGTGACCTTCTGAGTATAAGCACGGTGTCTTAACCTACAGAGCCAGACACTATGACTTGGATTATATGGCACATAAAAAAGTATACTGTGAAAGTGTAGCTGGACAAACATATCCTTTATTTGCTAGCATTATTGATTACTGAGAGCAATATTTCCTGATATTTAGCAAGGAGGTCATTTGTGAGATGCTCCTGTAGGTGGCTTTGAGCATACCTCTGCTGGCAGAAACCATGTGTGTAACCCAACATAAAATCTCTTCTTCCATAACGAGGAACACATGTGCCATTTAGCTGGAATGGACCACGGAAGAGCTTGGACTGCAGCAGGAAACCTAGGCTTTGGACTGGCCATGCCAGTAGACTCTGTTGTCAGCAGACCTGGGACCAAAACTTAGGATATAAAGAGTTATGTTACTGTTATACTCATGGAATTCTCCGGAATACATCGTGTATCAGCTTGGAAAAAGTGAGTAACGCTCACCACACCAGCGTGCCAGAGGTGAACTGGTGCATGAAACTCATTGGAAGAAGACTATTAAGAACTCATGCTTTTGATTAAGTGGTACGTCTTACAGACGACGCAAAACTGGTAGCTTCTTTGACGCTAATCCTGTAGCTGGATTTTGTTAAATCATGGATGTGTTTACTGTTGTTTTCTTGTCTTCCTGGATGGAGACACATGAAAAACTAGTAAAATTCTCTCCGTTGTTCTTAGGTAAATATATTTTTTTGCAGTTAAACCATCCTATTAGAAGGGTAATATGGGGTCATACCACATTACCCATTTCAAGGGCAAAAAATCAGATATTATGAATGCTGACTAATCTCTTTGGACAAGCTGAATTGCTTGTATATGCTTGGCATGTGTTAAGCAGGCGAAGGGCGAATTTGAAAATGAGTAAACTGTGTTGTTTTCACGTACTCATGTAGTTGCTGAATATATAACATTTTTCATACATAAAATACCACGGTTTCTCTCAGTATTGTAAGTAGACCAAGCCATTCCTTTATTCTTCCCATCAATAAAAGTTGTCCATAGCTCTTTGAAGAATAACCCATAATATTGCTTGGGATTATGAGGCTTTTAGACCTTTGAAATGGAAGTATGAGAGCTGGTCAACAGGTTTCAAGAGCCTCTTGAAACCCGATTAATTTCTCCTCTGTGCCGAGGGCTGCTAAGTGAGCCGCCGTAAAAGCTTCTTCCTGTTGGTTTAATCGTTGCTTTCAAAATACCTCCAAGATCAATTACCAGTAATGTTGTGGGTAATGAACAGCTGCTGGACAATGTGGGTGTAGTTTGAAGGAAGCAGAATGCGGACCTGGAGACCGGGCCGTTGCGGGATGCGTCCGCGAGAAGGCCGCACTGAGGATGCGCAGAGATGTGGCACGGTTTGCAAACAAACAAAGAGGCCATAGTGCTTGCAGCATCGACCCATTAGTGTGGACTCGTGAGCATCATGTCATCCAACAGAAGTCACTTTCACAATCATCACCATCACTGTTAAAATTTGGTGATTAAGACTTATTAATGCCAGTGTGGGAGTAAAGTTTACGGAATCCATTTCATTGGAATCCCTTTCACCATTTCAAAGAACTCAATGTCCCAATAAAAGTTTATTAAATAAATTGCATAAAAAAATATATCAGTCATATATCAGTTTCTCCATATGCCTAAACAGTAACTGAAGTGTCAGCCCGAAGGACTGATGGCTCATAAAAGTTGCCTTACAGCTCAATACAGATGGACTTGGCCATTTTGGCTGTTTTTGATTTCACAAATCCCTGTTGCGACCCCTCTGATGACGTGGAGAATGTTTGCTTTTGTTTACAGAGCTTATTAAATGTTTAGCTTTTATGTTTGGCCTCCGGTGTTGGTGTTAGTCGCATTGCGGATGTCAAAAAGTCTTTCAGCGCAATGCAGAAAAATATGCGTGACATTTACAGCAGGGTGCGTAAGCAGTTACATTACCCACAATTCACAAGTGGTACCAGCACCCTTTTGTGGGTCACAGTGGAGACAGTACAGTACAGATCTTTAGACCCCGGGTCCTAAGCTTTGACAAAGGGTAGTCTAGTCGGAATGCCTGTCTTTTCTGCTTTATTCAATTCATATCTCTGTTGGTTAAGCCTTGATGTACATGATATTATCCACGTTTGTAAGGTGAACCTTAAAGATTAGCCAGTGCCAGTTTTTGGCTGCTCATTACAGGTACAACCCCTAATAATGCAGTGATTTGGGAGATAGGAGTATAAATCTTACAGGCAAATTAGAATTACCTTGGTAAAGAAGTAAAAAAAAAGCATGAAATTAAATCCATTGACTGACCACAGCCTGCCTCTCCAGGAAAGGAAACCTTAGAACCTGAAGATGAAAATTTCATTAGTAGAATAATGGATTCTCCAAATGAAAAGGGTGCAGTTTAAATTAAAATGGTAATCTAGGTTTTAAATATCTGTTGACACAGCAGTGAACTCTTCTTATGGTGGTCTGTTCGGATTCAGTCACATGGCTCTGTCACACCAATAGAATGGCTGTCCTCTGTACCTTAATATGCTTGGCAGATACTCTGCATTCTTTTATAAATATCCCTTCACAGACACACATGGTTCAAAATTTGATGGACTGGAAGATTATTCAGGGTCATTGTGTATCAATAGTGTTAGCCTAAGTATGACGTTATCAAATTGGCAGGGGTGATCACCAGTAACGAACCTTTGCTGTTGATGCTTCGCACTGGAATAGAACTCAGTGATGACAGGACCACAGTGAGATGGTAATTTTCTCAAAGTTTTAGGAATAGTCTGAACTTTGATCATGTTTTACAATTTTCATTATTACAAAAACTGGTAACCTGGCCTCATGGTAGTTCTAAGGATTTAAGCACTGATGCTTTAGATTACATACCATATTTTATGATGAAGACTGTTTATCTTCCAAATTGCTAACTGGTTTTAAATCAAAGACACATTCGCAGCTTTCGCAAACTCAACAGCAGTGCACTGTCTGCGTCCACATAGAGACCTGGTTTTCAGTCCCTTTGTTACTGATGCGAGACTATTCTCTGCCTCTCTCAACTCTCTCTATGTATGGTGGCATGTGTGTTTGATTCATACGCACGTTAGCCGGGGTGCTCTGTGTGGATTTCTCATATTGGGGGGGCATGTTTCCAGACCCTTTTCTGAAGCTCACACATCATCACTTTGACCACACTGTCAGCATTAAGAAAAAAATAATATGAGGCTCAAGGCTTCAGGCTCAAATACTACATAACAATGACCTCCTGTCACTTTTCCAGAAAAATCTAGAAAAGAAACTGAACTGGTTTTTGTTTAGCCTTTATGCTTGGCCTCTGGTGTTTATATATATATATATATATATATATATATATATATACACACATATATATGCGTCATCCTCCATATGACTTACACAGCATGTCTTTGGGAGGAGACGTGCATGAACACATGTAGCAAATGCAAACTCCATGGCCCCAGAGACAGCGGGGGAGCCCACAGTCTTGGAGGCGTGTGGCTGCAGCACTAAACAATAATCTTTCATGCCTCAGCAATGTGACATTGTTTGCTGGCTACACCACTTGCTTGGGCTGTTTTTGGTGTGACAGATGCCTCCCATCCCGCGTTGGGCAATGAAACATGGGCCATGAAACCCATTTGCGCCTTACCTTTGTAAATGTTTAGAAGATTATTTAACAAGTTACCCACGAGTGAAACAGCCTGAAGCTAAACAGGGACCCAGCATTAGTTTGCACAAGATGGACAATGTAAAGAAAGTATGGCAGCACATTGTGGAAATTACTACTACTTATTTAATCTTCTGTTAAGAAACGTGCAGACTGAAATAACGCGATTCGGGAAAAAAAAATAAAAAATTTGTGTCTCCCTGACTGTGCAAGGTCTCTTGTGACTGTTAATTTTTTTTTAATCGCGTGTTTATACCGTTTACATTTCAGATGGACCGAACTAAACTGTTTATCGTACGGAAAACCAACGTCTGACATAATCCCGAAAACAATACTTAATCCTATGCTTTATTTAGCTGCTATCTTCATGAGAGCTGGGACACAAAAAAGGGGCCATTGCAGCTCTTGGGATATTAGGTTACTCTGTGTACCGAAATAAACATTAGATAGTATACATCTACTATGGGAGCCCCGGGGTCAGTGGGGGCTTTTGTTTGGGCAGAGCATCGTGTACATTTGTGATTTTCACCCATGAAGGCTACATAAACACAAAACAGAACTTTGTGCCAAAATACACTTTCTCTAGTTTAATCAAAAATATCAAACTACTTTATTTATGTGGTTCATGATAAGACTTATTTATGCATGTGACCAACATATATTTTAATGACTAATTATATAATGTGCACAACATATCATAAATAACATTCAGGTTCAAGTGGAATACATTTTTTATTTTTGTCAAACCTAAAATGTTTTTTTTGGTAAATAGTATTTATTTCTACTGCTGATATAATACTGATACTTGAGATAGCTAGAGTGTAGGAGTTCAAAGGTTTTTTTATTAAGTTAAATAAACTGCGTCGCAAATGTACCCTTAATATGTACTATCCCTTGAAAATTCAGCCAGAGTATTAAGTCCCTTATTAAGATCTTTTATTTTACATTGTTATAAAAGTATGTTTTAGGCTGAGATAAGTTATGAACATTAACATGAACATTAGTTATTTAACATGAACATTAAATGTAAATATAGATGCCTTCTGCTGCTGTTATTGTAGGATATGAATTTCTTGTTCATTTCCAAAATTAAGTATTCAAATATGGCATACAATCAGCGCATCCTGCCAGGTGTCTTTATTTAGTGTTAGTTTGTTTTTATCAAAGTACATTTTGAAAATATATTAAAATACTTCAAAATATTTTGAAAGACAACATTATTGCCGGTGATTGTAATGGACAAATATTTCTAAGTTGCTTAAAAACTTATTTCCAGGTGGATGGATGGATGGATGGAAGGATGGATGGATGGATGGATAGATAGATAGGTAGATAGATCTGATACTGAAACCTGCATTTTAAAAATGATCATTCCTGCTGGTTGTGGGTAAATGCGCGACCGTCTGACGCGGTGTTTCCGTCTCCCAGACTACAGGACGGGGCCCTGCTTCTTGCAGCTGGCCAACCAGATGTGCCAGGGCCAGGTGAGCGGCATCATGTGCACCAAGTCGCTGTGCTGCGCCACCGTGGGCCACGCCTGGGGCCACCCCTGTGAGACGTGCCCCGCCCAGCCACAGCCCTGCCGCCGCGGCTTGGTCCCCAGCGCCCGCACCGGAGCCTGCCAGGGTGAGCCCCGCTCTCACCACACCAGCTCCGTCACTGGATATAACGATGAGTCTCCAATGAATAGCTAATGATTGTGTGTCATGTGTATAAAGATGCAAATAGGCCTCAGTATACGAAAATGTATTTAGTGTATTTTTATTATATTATTGTATTTTGTAAGTATAAAGTATATTACAGTAATGAAGTGCAAAAGTGGAATTTTAACGACGTGCAGTGCAATGCAGTGGAAGGTGTAGGTCACCAGCTGGATTGGGCAAGGAAACTGGCTCTAAAGCAGTTGGTGATGCTTTACAGAGGGCAGGATAGCATAGTCTGCTGTATGAATAGTGCAAATTGCAGGCAAGGTGAGGTACTTTGGATACATAGAAGACAGGAGATGTAATGGAGATGTGTAATGGTGAGCTGAGACCCACTTGGGATTATTTTTCCAGTGCTTTTGAGATGGGCACCACTGGAGCTGCACAATACCGCCATAATGAACAGAGGTTTGAGTCATGATCCTGGAGTGTTTTTTTAAATTGAAAGATTTTATCACCTGTGTGGTGATGACGGTAGCAGATGTGCAGTGGTGGGGGGATGCACGGTCAGAGAGGTCGTCGTAAAGGTCACGTCAGGTGGGCCCCCAGGGGCGACTCAGATCCCGCGCGTTCACGGACCGGGGGGCTAAATGCAGGCGAATGAAGGAGCCAGCTGTGTGGGTGGGAGGTGCCGTGTCCAGCAGCTGTGCGTGCTGCGCGTGTGTGAGCGTGTGTGTGTGTGCATGTTGCTGTTTTATTTAACAGACTGCAGTCCTCGGTTCCTTACATGACACCAAAGCTCTACTTTCATGTATTTGCAGGTGAGTTTGCAAGATTCAAAAGTTGTACTATTATCAATAACAATTCAGTAATTGTTTGCGTACTTCCCAGACTTTAACAACACATCACAGTAGATACGATATATAGCAGATAACACTTGTTGACATCCAGCTCCAGGAAATGGTTTTAGCTGTGTTGTTTGGGCCTGGCTTTTAGTGACCCCCCAAACGACAATAAATATTATAAAATGGCATTTGCTGACAGCAGAGCTAATTGCAACAAAGCTGCGGGACGCATTTGGTCGAGAGTGAAATAACGAGTGCTAGAGACTGATGGGAGACAATGTGCCACTGGCCTGCCTCTGTGTGTTTCCAGTGTGGTGTTCGGTCCTGGTATGAGGGCCAGTCGATGCCGGAAATCCCCGGTGATAAGCGATGAATTAAGGCCTGTTCCTTGCTATGCCTGTTATCATGGATCTTGTTTGATGTTCGAAAAAGTATGAACCCTACCTCCACCCGTAAACTGAAAAAGCGAGCTGCTGTAAGGAGACACTGGAACGCTACAACCCTACTGGCTCTTACCCCCAGAGCCCGCCCCCTTGGCCCCTCCTATTAATCCATCGCTAACCCTTATGAGAAACGTCAGTGAGCTGCTTCACTGTAATTGACGACACACTCACCAAACTGACAAATAGCTTTTTAATTCATAAAGTCACTTAGACTCAAATGTGGCACATCAGGACATACAGCGAGAATAAGAGACTGTTTTTCGCCCTTATTCTGAAACGGTGTCAACATGTTGGTGCAAACAGTTTTTAATCGTACACGTTACTGGGAGTCATAAGTACTCAGAGTCCCGTGTCAGTGTGCTGGCACATTCTGCAGCCCTGACTTTTTAAATCAGCCACTGGTTCATGGCTGATGACCTCTCAGCGGCACAGTGCATTAAGCCCTACCCTGCTCGGGCTTCCGTGTGCCGCTCTGCCATCTCTGCTTAATATTCCATCCTTTCGGTATGAGCTCACCTATCAGGCTCTTGGGGGGAATGAAACACCCCCTTGTTGACAATCCCTCCCGACATCGCCCCCACCCTACTGCCGTTCTTCACCTTCAGGGACGAGCTGACACCTCCCCGCCAAGTCGGCGCTTTCCTCACCCTGCCGCGACTGGCCCCTTCTTAGACATGATCCCGTGGCACCCCCCCCCCCCCTCCGTTTTTAGGGGGCTTGGACCACGCCAGATTTTACATAGGCATGAATGCCCCCTCTGTTTCGGCGGATGCTGTCTTCCATGTCCTCTTTGGGCCAGAGCTGATGGGTTTCTTGGTTTTAGCACTCCCCAGAGAGGGCTGATTAGGTAAGAGGGAAGTCGACCTAGCCATTCCCGGGGGTGACCCTCTGGGTTTTATGCTTTGGGAAGAGGAAACCAAAAAATGTGCAGCCAACTCTTAAAAACATCCTGAACAATGCCAATGGTCTTAAAGTTAAGTCTGAGTCTCTGCTTAGTAATCCTTTCTCATTGGTGATGTCCATATCCCCTTACTTACATGCAGCACCCCCGGAGAATTAGTTTTTCCTGGGGGGGGGGGGGGGGGGGGGGGGGCAGTTAAGGACCTTATTCAGTGGAGATGTGGTTGCTGCCAAGTGGGGTATTTGACCTGGCAACCTTCTGATCATGGCACAGAGGCCAAACCTACTGAGCCGTGCACCAACACCCAAATAGTGATGTGGGTCAGGGCCATAGGGGGAGCTGAAGCCTGTCCCAGGCATGCTGGGAAAGAAGGTGGATTACACCCTGGGTGGGATGATGAATAAAAATATGCTTATCGTATCATAATGCTATCAAAACTGGCTTCTCAGGAAATAATTTGTCTGGCTGGATACGGTGGACATATAAATGTCTGATTGGTATCTTTTTTTGATATCATGTTTTTATATCCATTTCAGGGGCAATTCCTGGATGCTTTAAGGTGGGGACATAAAAGGGACCATAATTCATATGGAGGGGGCAACCTTATCATTAGCCAGTGATATGTTTTAAATTTGTGAGAGGTGACCAATCAGCTTTCAATACCCCTGTGGCCCCGTTCCTGTATACAAACCTGATTCATTCTTATTGAGTACCCATTTGGGCTTTATAAATGTGTATGTCTCAGTGGCTTTGATCTGAAATTCACCTGGGGGGAGCTTTCTGATAGAAAGGATATCCTCGAGGGGTCCTCAGAGAGGGTAATGAAGCCTGGCATGCTGTCCGGCTACCTGCCTTGAAGATTTATCTTTAAGGTAATCCACGTGGATGATTTCATTCTGTCTCGCTCTGTTACCACACAAAGTACTATCCATGTGTGTAACACTTGTTCCTGGCTGGGGTATAGGAGCGTACATAGGAATAGGTTTAGAGATTGGTTTGACAAGTGAGGCGGGGAGGAGTGAAAAGGTGGCCATCTTGGTGCCAGAAGGGGAAGAACATGAATTTATGGAAATGGCTGTCCAAGCTGGGCTGCAGGGTTTGAAAAATAAACAGCAGACTTGTTCGTAATGACTGGCAACATGAAGCAGGTGAACTCACCAGCATAAGTGGTCCGAGGATAGATGGATGGATGGATCAGATGAGTTAGTCTGTCACCGGACTTCGCTTTGGTCTATGAACATGCCTGCAATACACAAAACACCAAATACAAAATCACAGAAGTGGTGCAGGCGAATTTTCCAGCTCGAGATTACAGGAGCGCCTAATTACGCGTTAAGGCTGACGCTGAAACTGGACTGCTTGTCTTCCAGACGTGGACGAGTGCCAAGCCATGCCAGTGCTGTGCCAGAAGGGGAAGTGCGTCAACACGGTGGGCTCCTACGAGTGCAGATGCCCGGCTGGGCACTGGCAGAACGAGGCCACGCGCGCGTGCGAGGGTGAGTGTCGAGAGCCGGTCTCCATCCTCATCTTCATCCTCCTGAATATCGAGACCTTTCACCGGCTGGTTTGTTTCCCCTTTATATTCAGTATATATCCTCTGTGAGCTGCTGAAGGTTCTGAGAACCAGAGCTATAAAGAGCATGAGAAAAGGTTGCGGTAGCTTCTATGAAAGTGAGCACCCTTTACTGACCTGGTAACCTCATTATAGAAAGTAATAATACTCTTAATATTAGCATAATTTTCACATCCATAATTTTGCAAATGTACACTTTATGCTTTTTAGTAGTTTTTTTTTAAATGAAAATATATTTAGATTCCTTGCCATATAGCAGTTTGGCTGCTGAAGGCCTATTGAATAAAAAAGTTGTTTTTTTTTAATCTTCGCTATCAGCTTGATTCTGTTCCAGCTTGTTAACTGATTGTAAGAAATGTTCATTGAAATATTTAAATGGTTTTTTTTTTGTTGTTTCTTTTTGGCCCCATGCCTAGAGTAGGGCCCCAGGTTATGTCTCAGGCTTTGACACCTGTTATTAAAGGAGGAAACTCATTGCATGCCAGGAAGTCACGGACATGGTCACATGACTTCGTGGCAGCAGTATCAAGTCGATTTTGAAAAGCAGCCCTTGTCACAGCAGAAGTGTGGCTTAGACAGTATGTATCACTATTAGGGCACTTCATTTTGAGTAGTTTTTAAAGAGATCCCCCCAGTTTTCACAGAGGTCTACCTTACAACTGTATATTTTTAATGCAGTTCTGGACAACTTTGATTCTGAAGGGCTCTGAATTATGTCATCGGAAACATACCTTAAATCAATGAAATGAGATGTTTGTTGAACCTTCCAGCTTCTTGAGATCTTAATGAGGCTGGCTGTGTGAGCCACATTCCTCCTCCAAAACCTTACCTGTCGTTTAAAATTTTAAAATCACTCTTTCTCCTTGGATGTATTGCTCTGTTTAAATGATTTACTGACTTTAGTAACAGTATTAAAAATATATATAAATGTATAATGTTTGGATATTGTGATTGCACCGCATGAAATTGCTAAGCGACGATAAAGCGGGGGAGAGAGAGGAGGCGGTGGGAACGGACTAACGAAGATGAACAGCCGCATCTCTTTGGCCGTTTTAACGAGCTTGCTAACGAAGATCGTATCTCCTTCCCCATGTGAAATGACGACATACTCAGTCAGGCCAAGACTGATTCGTCTGCTTAAATGGCACTTGGATGGGTGACCATTACATCTAACCACTTGTGCCATGACTTGTATGTGCATGATGTATGCCTACGGCTTTGGGTAGGAGCCTACCAGAAAGAAGCTGCACGCTGCAGCGACGCTGCGTGACCGACTGTTATCTGGCGTGCTTGACAGATGTGGACGAGTGCTCCACCATTCCACACCTGTGCGACGGAGGGGCGTGCTCCAACACGCCAGGCAGCTACACCTGCGTCTGCCCCGCTGCATTCACGCTCTCTGCCGACAGAACGCGCTGCCTCGGTGAGTCCGTCTGCAGGGAGCTTGTGTATGACTCAGACTGTCCCCAGCTTACAGCTTGGGGAGTGGGGTAATGGCACACATTGTTAGGTGTGGGAATAAGACTGGGAGATGAGCGTGAGGCTGGGATGATCACGCTGACATGCAGCACAATACCTTCCCCAGGGCAGCTATTGTACAGCATGCAGCGTGCACTTGTGGCGTAGTGCTTCTGGGCAAACGACCGCCCAAGATCAATTTTTGCATACAGTGACCTCATTTGTTTATTTATTTTTTAACTTAGATCATATGTGCAAGTCTTCGTAAGTTGCATAGGTCGTTGGGGACACTCTGTATCTGTAGTAACATACTGTATATATATACACTCACCAGCCGCTTTATTAGGTAAACCTTGCTAGTACCGGTACTGCATGCTGAAATACGTAAAAATGGGACCCTGACCTGCAGCAGAATTGTATCCGTTGCCAAAATGTAGTATTCAGACCCACCGCACAGCCCGGATGGGGGAGGTGAGGAGTGTACTAACCTAAGCAGGTTACAGAAGGAAAGCGGCAAGCGTTTGAGGGAAGGGGGGCTGGCCCTGCCATTGACGTGATTCTTGGGGCTTTAGCGTGAAATCCCACTCAGGCTCCCTGTCCAAGTTACTACCGTGGCATTCCATTGAGGTGGGGTGGTCAGGCTGTCTCCTGTGGCCCTGGGTACTGCAGGCACTCTGCTAAGGGTGACTCCGGCGGCTCGGCGTGTTGCTCTGTTCACCTCTATTGCTTCAGGTGCCACATTCACTGCCACATGAATGTCTGTATCCTGCCGGCCGCTAGCTACTTTATACATCTCTGTTGTGCTAAATTGAGTGTTTTGGCTACTGCAGGGGGACCGATATCATTAAATTCTGTTGAATGGTTTGCCTATGTTGCCAAAAACTTCACTGTAAAAATAATGTGTTATTATTTCTATTAATTGTTGATTACTGCAAATACCTACTCAATTCAGCATTTGAGTAATTAAGTAAATTTATTATGAATCTTATTTTAAGGTTCAATTAATGTAAAGATCCATACTTGTTGAATTGGAAGTTGAAATGAAATATTTACCCAAATTAATTAAACACCATAGGTGATGTTTCTGTAAATGTGGCACAATCTTTCTAAATGTATTAATTACATACTGGCAATCAAACATTACAAGTTAGTATTAATGAGATACAGTATGGTCAGACAGCAAGCTACATAATAATATTAACCCTGGAAAAGCTGAGTGAATGAAAGTCCAGCTAGTTGAGTCTTCCAGGTCTTCCTCAGAAGGCAGGTTCAGTGAACCCCTGGTGATCATGACTAAAGACAGAATCGTTAGGAAGTGGGAGGTCTCACCCCCCCCATAGCCAAGCTTCCTGCCAGACTCGGGGCAGTATTGCCGTCATTGTGAGCTTTCTGAGGTCTCTCATGAGCCCCTGTCGCATTACGCCCCCCCCACCCACCCACCTTCCTCCAGAATCTTCTGCTTCAGTTCTCACTACAATTAGAAGCTTGGGGAGCACCCTCTCTTCTGGTCGTGCAGCAATTACAGGCCTGTTTTATTGCCCGCCAGGTGATTTTGTTGAAAAATAAGCCCCCCCCCCCCGGCCCACTCCTCCCCAAAGTGCCGAGCGTGTCGAAACGCATGCAGAATGCCGACAGCCCGATGGCTTCCCGGCCTCTCAGGGGAGCCCCAGAGATCATGATCTCCATTTCCCATGTGGTGCCGGTGGCTGGACTTAACCTGCAATTATCTCGCGGGGGCCTGCATTAACATCGCATTCCAGATGTAAATGCGTCTCTCAGAAGGCCGGGATGGGACGATGGTGCCTTCTAGCCCAAAGGCCAGGATGACTGCCATGCCAGTGCTAATCCACTTTTAATTAGGCTGTATTGTTTTGAGGATTTGTGTCGATGAACAAGAGTTACAGATTTCATAGTTTGGTCTTTTCAGTCAAATCATTCTGTAATTGTAGGATTGAGCCCAAAAAGGTGGCTAAAGGTCCTCTTGGGGAAGACAGATAGAAGTCTGTAAAATTACCTGAATGTGAATATATAACAAGTGCAGTTAAAAATAGGACTGTCAACTGATGTACTAACTGAGCATCACAAACATAATAGATGTATCAATTTCAAATTTAAATCCTGATTCGAAACAATGCAATTAGCAATTTGCAAAGGCACGTCTGACCCAGGGTTTCAAACTGTCATGAGAATAGGTTTAGGAGAATAAGTCATGCTGTGTGTCAGTCCTACTCACCAATCAGAAATGGCCCAAAGTGACTGCGTATGCACCCACAAACAACAAACACGTGAAACCCAAGGAAAATGTTACATTCGCAGTGCAAAAAATATTGATTCTGCTGCTGAGCTGTAAGTGAATTACCTACCTATTTCATGGTCAGAGATTGTTTACAGAAAGGTCCGATTATAAAGACCTGAAGAATGTGCACCAGGGTTAAAAAATTTATAAGTACATTTGTTTTTCCAATAAATAAATGTTGGAAGCAATTCATACCTTTAAGTTCTAAACTTGAATTAAAATATAGACTAGTTAATATTTTGATGGTATCTCATGTGGTTATGCTGTGTCATATGTTTTAAATCTATTACACACTGAATATTGAAATGAAGCTTGACTTTAAAAGAATTATATTGCAAATCAAATTGCAATATCTGTCAGAAAAATCACGTTTAGATATTCTTCCCAAATCCTTGAGCCCTGTTACTTGATGATATTTGGGTATCCAGGTGAACTTGTAAGGTTAGCATATCCTGGAGGTGTGAGCAGCTATTTTCCCTCCGATCTCCACCCTAACAGGTTACTGTTCCTCCACCCTGCTGTGTGTATGTATGTGCACATGCAAGGCACCCTGGAGCAGCTATATTGGGGAAGGATGTTTTACAAAAATAAAGGATATATAAACTGGAAATTATTTGTGGGTGGCATGGTGGTGCAGTGGTTAGCACTGTTGCCTCACACCTCTGGGACTGGGGTTTGAATCCCGCCCTGGTCGCATGTGTGTGGAGTTTGCATGTTCTCTCTATGTTATCATGGGGTTTCCCCCCATGTTCCAAAAACTTGCTGAGGCTGATTGGAATTACTAAATTCCCTGTAGGTGTGAGTGCTCCCTGCAATGGGCTGCCCCTCCCCCCCCATCCTGGGTTGTTCCCTGCCTTGTGCTCATTGCTTCTGGGATAGGCTCTGGATCCCCTGTGACCCTGGAAGCATCAGTGGGTTGGAAAATGGATGGATGGAAATAATTCAGTTACATAAGGGAAATTTAGGTGTTTTTTGCTTTTCATTTTCCACTGGCCAAGATTTTTTAGAGTAGCGAGCCACCCACACACAGTGGTCAAGATATCATTCACATATTTTCTGTATTTTGTTTTAATTTATTTTGTCCCATGAAGCAGGGAGAGAAAAATGGAGGGGAGTGGGGCAGCAGGGAGGAGAGTAATCTGGCTCAGGTAAACAGCCCCGGGTGCGAGTCCGCGGCCCAGACCTGAGCATGTGCAGGGCTGCGTCCGCTTCCTCTAACTGTCTCCAGGCTAGCCATCATGCTTCACTAACGAGCTCCAGATACGGCCGCCACGGGGCCAGGGCGCCACGCAGGAAGCCGTCGAGAGGCTCCCAGAGGCTGTCCCGGGCCGCCTGCCTACATGACGCACTGAGGCGCTGTAATGAGTCGGCCATCGCAATAGCGGACAGATTGTTCTTGGGGGGCTCTCAGCCAATGAGGAGTGCTCGAGTCAGCCAATGAGAGCACTTATACAAATATATGCACCTCCTTAAGCTTTGTATAACATAGCTATTTTTCTTTGCAGAAAATATGTATTTTAGATTTGTGAATATACACTATATATATACAGCATATGTACATATATACACAGACACACATGCACACGCATATATATGTGTTTAGTTGGCAGATTGAACCATGGAACCAGTTCCATGTTGGGTTGCTGCATTTTCCCAGGCCTCTTGTCTTCTTAAGCATTTGTGCTCTGTGAGATTGAGTTTCGCCAGGGCCCATAGTTCCAGGTGACCTAGTGGTTCCATCCCCCAATTAAGTGGAGCCTAACGCAGCCGTGCGTGGTTACAGGGTTACTGTTCTGGTAATGGGTGGGCTTTGCATGCCTCCATGTGCCCGGCAGAAGAAGCCTCCCCCTCTCACGTGTGCAAACGTGACTGTGTGGGTCTGCAGGATACTGGCGGCTCGCTGCTAAAGTCCCCTGACCCACTTATGGCAAGGCGATTCCAAACAAGTGCCTTTTTCACACCACACTGTCGAAACTATGAGTCCCATCAAGGTTTTATATTTTGAGGGAAAAATTCCCCCAGCTTTGAGCACTGTCTCTTTATCTTTCCTTTCACCTGAAGTGGGAGTGGGGCAGAGGGGGCGAGGGAGTGAGGGGGAGAGAGA
>JAODKK010000114.1:7010-18670 GCA_026774405.1 Petrocephalus microphthalmus | reverse complement strand
GGAATGTTTCCAGTACCTTGTTGAATCTATGCCACGAAGGATTAAGGCAGTTCTGAAGGCAAAAGGGGGTCCAACCCTGTACTAGCAAGGTCTACCTAATAAAGTGGCCGGTGAGTGTATATATTATATGACACAGAAAATGGAGGCTTGGTCTGCAGCAGTAAGCCTTTGCTTGATCTCATTCTCCGATGCAGGAGGAGTCGGTCAGTCTGGCCAGCCTGGACATGGAGGTCCCCTTGAACGTGGTGATCAACATCTCTGAGCTGGACCCCAAGCAGCACATCCTGGAGCTGCTGCCGGCACTGGAGCACCTCACTGAGCGCGTGCAGTACTTCATCTCCGCCGGCAACCGGCACGCAGCCTTCCACATCCGGCGGCTGCGGGGGGGCCTCAGCTACCTGCACGCCGCCCGGCACACCGCCTCGCCCGGCACCTACGCGCTGCAGCTCAGCAGCGTGCCGCTCCACGCAGACGACCGCGCCGGCGAGCTGCGCATGCGGCTGCGCATACGGCTGCAGTAGTCGCCGGCGTCCTCCCAGCGTCCGCACCACTGGCTGGCATTCGGCTGCACCTCGCAGACATGGACGCTCGTATCGGGATGGGAATGTCTGGGAACTGACCCGGGCCGGCGTCATGTCTCAGCCACGAGTCACGGCGAAAGGCCACAGCAAACTGGAAGCAGGACGACGAGCGGCGATGCATCACAGCTCGCCTGGGTGACTGCCTGCAAGACCGGGGATCACTTATAGAAAATATAATTAATTGCCACCCATATCCAAAACTGCCTGTCGTCTTACCAGACCCATTGGATCATAGCTGGGTGATTTCCTCAGGCCAGGGAAACCCAGTCAGTAATCTGGATTCTGTGACCCAGACTCCTTCAGGAAAGCTTCCTAAAAGCACAAACCGGCTTTAACGATCCTTAGCGGTCATGATAAGACTCTTGAAACTGATGCCGATTCTAGCTTCAGTGTTACCTACCGGGATGTTGACACGTCCATCTTTGTTTATGTATAAATAAATATGAATATCAGTATTAACTAGATACAAGCAGGCCTTAAATACTATTCTGTCATGTAAATAATCCAATTTAAGATTTCACAAAATCTGTTAGATCTTAATGTATTATTTATTATTCACAGGAACAGCGTGTGTGGTGTGTAACATCATGCACAGTTATGCATATTATGGATGAAGAGGGACCTGGATAATTCAGATTGAAGGTGTTAGTAGGTGCCAGGGTACTGTAGATGACAGCAGTGTAAATGTGATAAAGTCTTAGCTCCAGCCAGTGTTGTAAAAGCAAAAAGAATCTTATTATTAGTGGAACCAATATCATTAAGCGTCATAGATGGCTGCTTTGCAGGCCAGCCTGCACACGGTTGGGCCAATAGGGAACTTCAGGTCACAAGCCTGTGTCTGTCACCGTGGCAGGAACACGCCCCCCCAGCCAAATCACATTCTATCCAGTTAGTGGTAGCTTTGGTGTCTTCATGTCTCAGGTCTGGCAGGCGACCAATAGCCACGAAGCAAACAGAAACTGCTAAATTTTAATGGCTGGAGGCAAAAATAGCAACTTTCTCCACTGGAGAAGCTCTAGCAAAAAGTAAGAGTGTTTACCATGCTGCCTTCTATTATACAGCGGTATAAGAAGGCATGCACAGTTAATTATTATAAAGCCATGCTAATTATAAGCACAACAACATCTGTCATTATTCTGCTCATCCCCGTGAGGATAGTGGTAATGATAATTATTTTGTCAATGATACAGCTCGTAAGTCATTTGCAAAAATATTTGACGCATTCTTACTATGTTCAAATTGAACAGAAGGCTTTTACATGCTTCTTAAGTTTGTGTTGGCATTTAGATGAATTAGCCTAATGACCAAATGCGATCACTTAATCTGGGCTGTTTCGTGCGATTGTTTTTGCCCAAGTCCTTGGAAACTGTATGCCAAGCCAGATAGTCCACACCCTCGGCTCTCTCATTGTGGTGCTTAACAACACCAGTAGAGGCCTGATTTTATTTGCAGGAAGACGGGAGTCATTCAGGGCTGGGATGAAGGCCGTGTCTAAGACCCCTGTGGCCCCTGTAAGAGGCCCCCAGATTTCCGTCCCGAGCTTGGGACCCATGAAGCATTTCTGGGACAGACTCTGAAAGTGACATTCCCTTTACAGCGATTATCACCAAAGTACTATCCTCATTTTGGATCTTGAATCACCGCAGTCTAACCATTGAGATAATCATATTTTATATACGCACACAATTAATGGGGGGGGGGGGGTGAATATTTAATGTTTTAGTTTAAATCCATTTTGTACAGATGCTCTAGTGATTGGATTAGATTTAATTGCATATACAACCTGGTCTTTCCTATAAAAGAGGATTTTCTTCAGATTTTGAATTGTATCCAAAGATTTCAGGGGCCCTAAGCAACTGTGCAACAAGAGTTTGTCCTGTTCTGTTTATTTATCTAGTCTATGTCAAATTTCTTTCCACATCGTGTACATTGTGTGTATTGTATTTTAAAAAAAACAATTTTGTCATATTTTCCCTAAAGGAGAATATCTTGAGTGTCATTTAGTACTGTACCTTACAACCAAACACCTCAGTCTGCCAAAGGGCTCCCTTCTGGTCAGTTACATTCTTTAACCATTTTTAACTTCTTCTGCCAAAGGGTTCAGTGCTTTTCAAAAGTTTCTTTCTATGTAACATTACTGTATCTCTGCAATATTTATTTTAATAGTATTCTGTAAGGAAATGTGTTTATGGTCAATGCCTCATAATCATTAGTGTATTTCAAGGAAAGGTGCTTTGTGGCTTGGTAATTCTAACAGCAAGATGCTACACTGGGAATGAAAACAGATTTAACTGTAAAAATAGAAAATTTATCAAAAATCTGTATATAAACTAGGTGCATCTTACTGGGGGAAAGTGTTACCCTTGTTAAATAAAATGGCACAAATCAGCCTTTACAACATAAAGTATTATATTACTGTAACCTTTTGTCTCTGATTCAGTCACCTGAGCTGTGTTTGCATTTGTTTTGAAATGTAGGAAAATTGTCATATATACATGAATGCTAGGTAAGGACTCTGCACTTCTGTGTTTCATTTACAGAAACTCATCACTGTTCAAAAACATTATAACTAACCTAATATTCCTGGTTATCATCTGTTATCCTGAACTGCATATATAAAACAAACCCATTAGGACACATGTGGTTTTGGTTTCCATGTTAAACTTGGTCATTATTATATATTATATAAGATCACACTATGTGATCACACTATTTTGGCATTAAGAAAGAAGGTGATTTGTTAAACATTTGATTGTTTTTTTTTTTTTAATAGATTTGTAATCTTACATTGCTCCAAGTCTTGACAGCTGAGTGACACCCTAGACGAGATTCCGGTCCACCTCAAGGCACATACCCAAGCAATCAATCACACTGCGGACTATTGCGAAAACACCGACTCCCCTACCTGCGGGTCACTGGACGGCAGGTAGCCACCTCACACAGAGCGAGCAAGATTCAAACTCACAACCCTGGAGTGGGGAACCTGCCCCAGTACAGAGGAACATCATTTAATAAAACACCATTTTAAAAACTGAACTAATCTGGCCTTGTCGAGGTGTTAACTACCAGATTAAAATGAGTAGCACATACACTGGCCAAACAATACACAGATTAAGAAACCTCACTTATTGACTTACTGACGCAGTTTTTTTTTACTGTAATATGATAGTTAAAGCATAAGAAACGAAAACCAGGCGCCAGTAGCAGTAATTTCTATTATCCTAACCGTAAACTGACTTACGTTTTATTTTAAAGCTGGGACTTATACTGCATATATACGTTGAATTTGGTTTTTAAACGGCTGTACATAATTTCCCAACCACAAGGCGGCGGCGTTAAACAAAAAAAAAAGCGAAAACAACGGTGATCCCTAATTTAAGATAAACCTGGCTCTTCCATTAGTGCGGCACCTGGACCGGACAGCGATGGAAAGCAGGACAGCGGGCGGCTGGGAAGCGGCCCCCAGCCCCGGAACCGGCGGCTCGAGGAACGCCAGCACCGGGCGGGGGGCAGATGATGGGGGGAGAAGGAAAGGATGAGTGTAAGATACAAACGGACGAGGACCAGGAAAGCCTGTAAAGCCAGGCAGAATAAACTATGGCGAGCCGGAGACACAAAGCAGAGCCGCAGGGGACTTTCGGGGACGCGAGGCGCAGGCAGTAAGGACGAGGGGCGTAAGCCTGGATGTTCGGGAAAACGTTATGAACGCGCAGGGACGAGACTTTCGGCGGGGCATCACTTTGATCAGCAACAAGAGGAGAAAACCTGACAAATGAGTTCTGCCCAAACAAGTGGGGGAGATCTTTCTGTCATTTTGTTCCATCGTCTTCTTTTAAAGCCCACATTTAGACAATAAGACTACGATCTGCTGCAGTAACTCGTGGGTTAAAACAAGGGTCCCAACGTAACATTTAGAGCGTTTACATTGTGATGTCACTGATAAAATTGAAGATTGATAAATTAAATGCATATATGGACACGCTGAATCAAAATGATCAAAATACAAATCTACCGAATAATGTCAAAATTGTTATTGAGGTTTCAGACGTCTGCGTGCCACTTAGCCCCCGACATCGGGACGAAATGCTGATCGTGTAAATAACCTGGAAATGTATATAAAATGTGGGAAGAATACAGTAGTAAGAACAGAATAAGGCGGCACAAATAGACGAATAAAACATGTGTTCTGACATGCTGAATTGCGCTATATAACACGAATAGTTTACATTACAATTAATTTCATTCAAAGCTATCCATATTCAAGCGAGAAACGGCTTCCCTAGTATACATCATATACATCGTGGCGCTCGTCCCAAGGGACAGGCGCCGGCTGGTATACACGTACTCTGTGTGTTATAATTCTCAGTAAAATTAGATATGCATATATTAATAGACTATATTTATGCAGGAAAATCAGTCTATTTTTCCTACCAGAAAGCGAAATAATACAAGTAGCATATAGTAACAAAACATTCATCTGCTAATCGCCTGATGGTCGCTGCGTCTATCTCAGCGCCCGATCTCACCACGATGCGGAGTGCCGATGTAAGAAGGCAAGCTGCCATAAGCTTCCGTGCTGCGGCGGTAAACACAGGGCCACGCGTGCCGCACCCATCATCCACACGATCGGGCACGGACACGCATAAATACAGCTGACCACCCGACTGGCTGGCCCTGGTCCTATAATAGTATCGGGATGCAGGAGTCTCACATGGGGGGGCTGAGGCTTGCGCACAATTTTCTTCGTTCCCCTTCCAAGGGGGAAGCGTGTCGTGACATCCAGACTGCAAAAACAAGATCACATCTCTCAGATACTGTTTGTGCTGGCAAAAAGACGCGGCACGTAAACGATTCATCTTGAGATAAATGGCTTCAGTCCGATTACACGTGGATTCCAGCTAACAGTGTGGGTGCTGGCTGCCGAAAAGCGGACCAAATACCAGATCAAACTGATTTTACAGAAGGGCTGCCGTTAGTTATGTTTGAGTGCATAAAAAATTCACTCTGTCTTTGCAGTCATCTTAAGCATTTTCATGCATAAGAACGCATAAGGGTACGCTACATTCAAAAACCTTAAAAGGGCTTTCTCCCTTCCCGTGTAGCACAAAAAAATACTCAGCACTCAATTTAGTCATTTTTTATTTATTGCAATTAAAATGTACAAAGTATTGGTAACCTTTAATGTTAAAATGTTAGAAAAAAAAGCATTTGTGACAGTTAACAGGACAGTATTTCAAAACATTACCGTTTCAACCGCGCAGGCAGATTATATCTACCACGACGGAGGAAACAAACTAAAATAAAAATTAAAAAAAAGAAAAAAAAAAAAAAAAACTTTAAAACCGCTTGTCAATAAAGCTTCTCTTCAAAGGTATATAAAAGATAGAAATGTACAGAGACTAAAAAAGGGAATTAAAAGGCAAAATTTAAGGAGAGCTAAACGAAATTAACATGCAATTTAACTTAAAACCAAAAATAAAATTGCAGGAGAAGTCTAAGCTGAAATAAATATATATTTTTTCTTCTCCATTTTAAGATTTGCCTTTAAAAGTTCCACTCCCTTAATTTGTCATTAGAGTTTGGTTATGTACAGGCAAGGAAAAAAAGTAAAATACTCGTAATTATGAGGATGACTGAATGTTTATGGTTCACGAAGAACGAGCCTTTGGGCTGAAGGAGCAGGCGGACACTGGCGTGCGCGCGACAGGGATGAACGTCTTGATAAGCGAATGAGCACAGAGACTAATGTGGCAAAGCTGCAGAGACTTTGGACAAGGAGATGCCAGCACCGATACGACTTGGTATAATCACACCACATGGTCTGTGCACGTCTGTACAGCGAGCACACTCACGAAACACACATCGTTTGGTTTACATAAATATCCATATAGCAAGTAACGAAAGATAAAACCCCGTATTTCTCTCTATACATTTATATATAGATTATATAAAATCTGTTAATTGCAGGTGGTATGCACTTCAAAATCTGACATTGATTGTTAGGGGTTGTATGCTGTAAAGTTATACAGTAGAGACCTCGAGCAAATAGCAGATTTGTACCATGTGGAGTTTAAAACCACCTTCCAAATTCATACACGTCACTCTTCAGTAAAAGTAACCTATTCTATACATTGGCATATAAGTTGGTATTGGTATAAATATTGGTATTTAGTTCAAACTTAAAGCTGGCATGCTGTATTCACTATAGTAAAAAGGGTGATGATTATGAACTATGGCTATGACCTGAAAGCTTTGACGAAGACCGCAGCCCTGAAAACTTCTGAATCATTCAGTTGGGCATTCGGGGGAAAAAATACTAACCACATCTAGCGTTTTGTGTACATTCAATTCACATTTCCCTGCGCCGTACGCTACATTCAAACAGAACCGAGAGATGCCCAAGGTAACGCGCAGGATGGTTGCCACTGTGACCTGTGCGCACTTTGCTGGGTGGAGCTGCTAATCTCCGCTGTAGAGCCGATGCCCTCCATCGGCAAGCCGGCTAGCCTCAGCAGGTAAGCGACTCACTCCCATATCTAGTGGACTATCGTATTCGCAAATGTGCGCCTTCATTCTGGGAATGATGGATATCCGACATCAGTGACAACGGAGGGGTGGGCGAGCATCGATCTGGAATTCCCAAATTAAAGGCGGTCAGACCACTCACTTTGGTAAACAAAAACCATTTAATGTTCTGCAAGAGGCGGCCTTCAGGTACAAATTCGTTAAACATGCATAGAGGTATCTGTCAAAAAGGCCAGGCTGTTCTGTCGTTTTAACCCTCTAGAATTAATGAATGGCCAGACCGTCATTGGAGCAACACGCACGCACAAGAGACAGACCAGCGACCAGCCCTGACGTGGGATCTGCCACAGAACTTAAAGATAGGTCGCCCTCTCCTTCCAGAGGAGGTTACGGTCTGATACAATGGCAAACTCTCCATGCAAGGGTTAAGGACGATCTACGCATTGTGCGTCGGTGAATTTGAGATCTCCCTGGCTGGTCGAGATTTTTTATATTCACACCCCATCTACAGAAAACCCGTACGTTTTACGTCGCTCGGCTCCAAGCTGGAGTGAGCTAAACCCGTCCTGCGTGACGGAATGTGGACCGCGAACTCACCGCTCTAAGCAGGCGTGGGGAAAAAAACGGTATATGTACAGTACATAAGTTATAAATACTGCCTATAGATTTTACAATATCAGCTTCTATCTACATATCTCCGGACACACAATCATCTAAATTCATTTACCCAAGTTTCTACCAGTTGGCCATTATGGCTTAAGAGGACCAATAAAATAGTAATACAATTACTCTAAGGCAAAGTCCTATTCCATTTTGGGATGATACTACATCAGTCTCAAAAATAACGGTGTTTTTTTGGTTCAAACTTTTGACAGATTTAATGTCCTTTCAGCTGCGAGACAACTCAAGCAAAATCGCCCTTCACTTACGAACGTCCCAAATGAGGCAGATTTCTTTACCCTGCAAGTGTGCCTGGCACTGAGGGACATTGGTTGTTAATATTCTTCCATGGGATTAAGCAGGTTGATGGGGAGGATGCCAGACAGAAGCAGATTCCCCACCGGAAATAATGTTTGGGCCACACAACACAGTTTCGTAAAACTGACTTTCAGCCTATCGCCGCATCTGTGATTGGGAAGGGGGGGGGGGGTCAGGGGAAAATAAAACAGAAACAGCTTTTATAGCTCGAAGGAAGACTGGAGAAATAAATGAGGACCTTTTATGCAGAAATGTTCTGTAATTTCTTCAAGTCCACTCACAGGAAATTAAAAAAAGAAAAAACATGTTACATTCAAAATGTTCAAATTCTCAGAGAGGGACCAACCCCCTTTCCATGAAGAAGATCAGTGGTGTGGAGCAGTGTGGAAATTGAGCCGATTTGCGTGGAAGGCACATCCATGTAGCTGTGAAAGGTGCAGTGGGACATTCAGCGCCGTCTCCCCGGTGGAGGGCACGGGAAAACCCGGAGTGTCACTGCTGCTCCAGCGAGCAAAATCATCGGGGGACTAATGAGGCGGCAGTGACAAGGGCAAGGTGGCATGCGCTGGTGTGGGGGAGGGTGGGGGGGGGCGATTCAAAGTCACCCGATTCCTTTTTTAATCTGTACCACGAGGAAAATGGGGGCGTAGGCGTCGTAATGCCCACCAGACTCTTGTGCCTTTTCAGGGGTGCGGACGTCACCCACGGAGCAGGCAGCTCCCCCGCACTGGAGACGCAGTCTGTCCGACTTGCTTTATTGGTATTAATATCAGTTGCTAATTGTTTAACCTCGTTAAAATTGAAGTCTGGCAAAAGAGAGTGCAGTGGTCCAGGAGGCCGCAGGCGTTTTAGGAGTAGAAGGTCAGGACACTCTGGTGATTGCCGCGGACAAGGAGAATGGGGGGCAGGTCCTTGGATAGGGTTTCCAACCAGGACATGTAGAGGGCACTGGACACCGCCCCTTTCCTTGCCAGCGGCATGCTCCTATTGGATGGGAAAGAACGAATGACAGGCAATTTAAATCAAAACGGTTACATGACAGGGACATGGTTTCCAAGTGGAGTTCCAAGACTGAATTCACAGATCATATTAACATTAATTCCATCTTGACTTGAAATAAGAAATAACTTCCATTACAAATACATCTATAAAGTATTTTAGCTCTGATATGGTCAGGAGATGCTGCAGAGCCAGACACAGTGATCTTATCTAGCAATGCAAAACCCATTTCAGGGTTACAATCTTCTCATATGCTTTTATGCATACTGATTCATTGCTACCCTGACAATGTGAAACTGAAAACTCATTCTAGTTCAAAGCTCAACAGGGCATCTAGAATTGTAGAGCTACATCAGGATGGGGTACATGGGGGTGCGGGGGGGGGGGGGGGTCAAGCAGGCCAATGGCGGGAAGAGCAGACAGTAAGAGGTAATTAATTGGCTTACTCCACTTAGAGCCCAGCAACTGATTGGTTGTGGAGTGTGGATGACAGCGTGACATTACTCACATGACTATGAGGTTGGCTGTGCTTGAGTGCTCTTTCAAAAGCTCGTTCAATCGGATCTGGCGATTGGTCTGAGGCAAGGAGACAAAAGCAAGCGTCATGTTAGGGAAACACCTGCTTCCTGAACCTGACAGGCGACAATTTGGGCTCCTTTAAAAGTGCATTTAAAAATAAGTTACAGACTCCTGACCCCCCTCCAACCTAAACCAGGTTGGTAGATGGAATGAGAATTATTTCAAAGGGAAACTAATGAAGATTGGTTATTTCCTTATGGGGACATGGTCTCTGAGAATAGAGAATGTGTCCATCACCACCCCAGATCATGTGCTTGTCCCAGTATTGGAAACATCCTTTGTTATATGACAGGAGAACTGGTTGCACAGTAGCTGCATAGCCATGAACCAAGGCACAAATGATCTTCTCGGTCATGATTTGAAGGGGTTCTTAGTCCACCACAAATGGGCAGATTCGTCTCGATGAACTGGTAATTTAATGGCTGATCGCATGTTGCCTGGTGGAGTGACGACCCAGGGTCCCTAGCTACCAGCCCGCTCCCTACCTTGGCTTTGTACAGCTCCAGCTCATTGTCCGTGATCCTCCATGGCTCCTCTGCCTTCAGCTTCTCAGCCGCCTCCTGCTCCATATCATCCTCCTTCAGCTTGTAGGGCTCGATCATCTCCTCAAAAGCCGCCACGCTGGGGGGAGGGGTGAAGGCCCGGGTCAGTGGGGGATATGAACTGTAAACATGTCATGCTGACGCCAAGACAGAGCATGCAGGTTGAGGTCATTAACATGCCGTTTGTAACTGAACACCAGCACCTCTAACTAGAAATGAAGACATGCCTACCACTTTTTTATTATTTTTTTTTAATTAAAATGCATAAAGGAGTTAGTCTTATTGAAACATCGGGCTGTTAAGTCGTTTTCACACATCAGCCCAGAATTTTGGGTGCGACGATGGCGTTAACGGCACATTTTCAGACGAACAAGTGAACGGCACATTCGTTTCACGGAGACGAGGCGCGAACTTCAAGAATCTCCACGTCTGATGACTCATTGAGGCACAGGGATAAAAGGCGTCTTTGGAGAGCATCAGAATGTGCAGATGTCATTTACTCGTGAGCCAGAAGCCTCTGTGCAGCCTTACTTCTCCTTCTTTGGCTTTGTGTTGATGTCCCCGAGGACTGTGATGTCGGAGAAGTCTATCCTGAACTTGCTGAGCAGTGCGGCCATTCTGTGTGAGGAGCAGGTGAGAGAGAGAGAGAGACCTCAGACCACACGGCAGGGTTACGCTCCTGCATCAGACATCACGAGAGGACAAAATCGCAAGGCTGGGTGTGAGGTGACGAGGAGCTGGCTTTGGGATTCAAAGCACCTTTGAAATTCAGAATGTGCCGTTTTTTTTCCCCCTTCCCGGAATAGGACATAGCCGAGAGGAATGGATTTTGAAGAAGCATTGGATGAAATTTTGGATTCCTGGGGCTCAAACGACGTCCAAGCCACAATTCTGAATCAAAGGGCCTCGTCATTCCTCGGATTTGTGGACCTTTATTAAAATTAGATACTGAATGTGTGCGAGGATGCGATGTGAAGTCCAACAGACAAACGCTCATACTTTTTAAGAGGCTGCCCGTTAACATATTAATGAAATCAAATCAGGTGGACATTCTGGTGGACTCAAGAGTGAAATTTGAGAAGGTAACTACTGAAGGCCAAATATTAGAATATCCCAACCAAACAAGTAGAAACCCAGACAGAGTGCTGAAACTGGCTGTGCATTTTCACACAGTGGAGATGGTCGGGGGGCCCCGGCACTCCAGACGGATAAAAGGCTCTGTGTCGGCATGGTGCTAATTTTAGCGGAGAGAAGCAGCAGACAGCTGCTGGGGACAACTGTGTGCACACGGCTAAAGCACAGCTCGATAAAAAGGTCGATTTCTCTTTTAAAGCAACGTTAGCCATAATATGGCGTAATGTGAGGTTAGAGCAAAGAGAGGGGGGACAAGAGGACACGGGCAGGAAGTGATTACAGGACTACTGGCCTCTGTTACTGCTTCAGTTGGGGCTTCATA
>JAODKK010000113.1:909416-923209 GCA_026774405.1 Petrocephalus microphthalmus | reverse complement strand
CTCGGTGATGCCCGTCAGCTGTGGCTGGCTGGACGGGGCGATGCTGCTCGGTGATGCCCGTCAGCTGTGGCTGGCTGCCCGGCTCCGCGATGCGCACTTTGCGAGAGACGCGCAACACTGCGTAGTGTCACTTATGTTTTGCAGTCTAGAGCGAAGCAGTCAGGCTGTGTTCTCTTCCTGAACAAATGTTTAGTTTCGGCCTGTGTTGTGCTTATATATATATATATATATTTTTTTTTTAATTTAAATAGTCACTGCATCCGTCCCACTCGAAGCAGCTTCCCGTCCGGCGCTCCGTACGCGCTGTGACAGTCCGCCGGCCGATGCGCGGTGAGAGGGGGCGAGACGCGCCGCAGCTCCGCCCCTGTAACGCTCACCTCGTACTGACGGGGTCCACCGGAGGAACTGTTAAAATAAGTCATTACATGATACGGAGAGACGAGGAACTGAGAAATCAAATCACTTTTACCGTCGCACCATTAAAACGAGTGAACTTGTGAGTTAAAGTCAGTGAGTGAGCTTCCTATCAGTAGTGCAGTACATTAAATAAATGCGAGCTGAACAACAATAACTGTACAACAGAATACACTCTACTTATGCACAAAGGAAACAGCATAATACACAGTACAATACAATATAAATACAACAAAGGACAGAGCAGACAGGAAGACGGACTGTAGGTGTTTGGCTGCCAGTTTTGATCGAAGACTGAAAATGACAATGACAAGATACGCAAAATTTATTTTCTATTGATGCCCCATACTCTAACAGAAGACGTTTATTTAAAGCATGCACTATATTGTGCAGTATCGTAAATAATAGCAAGGCCTGTTGATAACAACTATGTGATGTAAGTGGATTAATAATAATTATGATGATGATAATGATGATGATTAATAATATTATACACAAATACATACTATACATACATACACACACACATACATTCACACAGATGTGGCCAAAAGTTTACATACACCTAAGCTAAATACTTTCAGATTCAATGTTTTAGGTCACCACGCCATACAGTACATTTCCTGTGTGAAGGGCATCTAGCACTTTATTTCCAAAAGAGGTAATGTCAAAATAATAGCAAACGAACTGATTTATTCTAGCTCTTATTGTCTCAGATTCCTTTTCATACACTGCCATGCCCCTGGCTTGCATTTGAGGGCCTGAGTTTTAAACATTAGAAATCATATTATGTGATCCTGGCTCCATCTCAGGACTAAGCCCCTAGACACAACCTGGCACAATCGTGTTTTGTTGCAGGGCTTTGCCAAAACACCCACATAAAGCGCAGTTGTGACTTTAGGCACACTTAATTCAAAGTTATGTAACACAGCCCAAATTGTTCTAAGGAAGCTTGGAGCTATTGACTATACATTCTGTGACCCAGGCAACCAATGTAAACTTTTCAATCTCTCAATAGGATATGACTTTAGGAACATTTGCCCCTCACTTACAAAACTTCACAGTAACTATATGCTTGTCTAGTGGCTGTATACATAATGCCTGGGCACAGGATTTCATGTTGTGCTGTTAGGGTCACACATGGGACAAGCCAAGTTAGACTGCCATTTTCGCATTTCCTTAAATGTAGGGGAGCAGCCCGTGTTGTTTTTGGCAAATTCCAAAGACAAAACGGTCACAGAGCGATTCACATGAGGAATAACGCTAGCTAATGCTGGAAAGCTATTAGCAAGACTTGTACATGACATTATCTGTTTGGTCAGGACATTTATCCAACACCCTTGGGGGGGGAGGGATTTAGGGGCATTCCTCAGGGGCCTACTGGCAATGTGACTATTTTGATGAGGACAGGATTCCGACCAATGACTTTCCATATCCAGAGGTCAAACCCACTGAGACACACGCCATCCCCAAAGGATGGCATGACAAAATTTAAGAAGTATGTCATTTTTTTAAGCAACAGGAAAGCATTTTTAAAATCTCAGATTTTCCAGTTAATAATTAGCATTTTAAACAATCTTTATTTCAAAAACACTATTTTGGACCTCTCACTGCCATATAATTACACAGCTCCCTCTTGTGGAGAGTAAGGTGTTCCTGCATAGACAGGGTTGCCTCCCACTTCTCTCCTTAATATCTAATTAATATTGTAATATGTGCTTGTTTCCCAGTTCTACTTTGACAATTACTGCTTCCATCTTAGTGCTCCAGTTCTTTGCGAAAAAACTAGACACTCTGATCATCTTATAATATAATTTGATGAGAGACACATCAATACACGAAATGATCACTGCTTGACACATGGAATAGCCGACCCTATATGCTCATAGACTCTGTAATCTATTTGAATTCATCAGCTTGTGGATAAACTAACTTGACACCAAGCCTACAAATTCCTCTCCCTACCCACCTACAGAGCTCACAAATCTTGGGATGTTGGCTTAATTCTGTGACAATGTTGCAGATTTGTTGGTTTCATAACAAAAGTACATTGGCAAGCAATGTTTTTCATATCTGCAAATATCTTTCACACAGACATTATCTTTCTAAATGTTTCACAGTTTTTTTGACGCACTCACTGCTGTCCTTGCCATGCAAGGGACACTATACATAAAATGTTTAGTGTTTTACGGTATTGTAAAGATGTTGCTGATTAAATATCACCCAATGAAACTGCTTGCCAAAAGAATAAGTAATGAGTTTTGCTATAAACACCAATAAATTTGCGCGTGTAGCAAGACTTTCTGTGAGCACTGTATGGTGTAGAGCTGTGTACCTCTTAGCAGAGTTGGAAAGCTCAAGTCCAGAAAGTACAAATCCAGATCAAGATTTAGTTTCACCTAACCAGTAGAGTACTCTGTGACTGAGACTCTGTAGCTGTGTCTGGGGCTGCCTCCTCCAAAGGACGCGGTCTATGAAGGTGTAGCCTTTGTAGGCTGCGCTCTTCAAAGGTTGAAATGTAAGCGCTGTCAAATGGGACGGTCTTGCTGTCACCAGCTGCTCTTGCCCTTACCCTTGAGTTATGAAGTCCACCCACGGGAACCTTTATGACATCCCACTCTAAATCCATAGACATCAATATGGAGTTGCCAATCTCTGTTCCATTTCATCCCAAAGGTGTTGAATAGGGTTGAGGTCAGGGCTCTGTACGGGCCAGTGAAGTTCTTCCACACCAAACTCACGTCTTTATGGACACTCCTTTCTGCACTGGGGCACAGTCAAGCTGGAACAGGAAAGGGCCCTCCCCAAACTGTCCCCACAAAGTCACAAGCATAGAATTGTCCAAAATGCCCTGGTATGCTGAAGCATTAAGAGTTCCCTTTAATGTAAGTAAGAGGCCAGAGCTCTTCAGAGAATTCGCTGAGCTCTTCAGAAAAACCCATTCTTTCACAAATATTTGCAAACCTGGCCACATGACATGGTGCTTGATTTTATACACCTGTGGTATTGGGTCTGAGTGAAACACTGGGGTTCAATGATTAAGAGGTGTGTCCCCATACTTTTGTCTATGTAATGTACTTACATAATACTTACATACATACATACATACATACATATATAAGAAACAAATACCTAAACACATTACTGTATACTCAGTGGTTCAGATGTAAAAATATTTCAAAGGGGATGGTGGGCCTTACAGCCTTACAGATACATATTTTGTGGTTTACCATTTATGGATTTGTGGATATTAAAACTGACCCAATAACTGACTATACAACACTGTGGAAAGTCTTTATGCAATACAAATTTTTCCATTATGATGTCTACAATTATTGTACCAATAGTGTCACATTAAAATACAAATACAACTGGAAATGATGAAGATAAATGTCATGCTGCTTAAAAAAAAATCTCTTATAAGGCATATGATCTATATCTATGTATTATAGAACGCAAAATCACAGAAGAAGATTTATTGGTTTACAAAAAAGAGAGCGAGTGTAACTGCCAGGGGAGTCTGTGTGACCGAATTACAACCAATCCAATGTAGGCTGGCTGGACCTTCACTAACCGCCCCCTCACGATGGGCACTTTCTGATTTGTAGAGACAACAAGTCTGCAGCTTTCCAAAGGAAAGTGGTGGTGGTGAGCAGGCATCTAAAAATGGGAGATTGAATAGGAGGTAAAACTGGAAGCGGAAATCTGCCTCCTGTCCAAGAGAATGGTGTGGCCAGCTAATATTGCGTTACTTAATATTAATATTAATTTGCCATATTCCTCTTGCTTTAGGACACTTTTAGGTAGCTCTTTCCTCTTGTACCTGTGCTAGTGACTGAATGTTATTGATCAATATTTTACTCATGATTCTGGTGCAGGATGGGTAGTACAACCTATACTGCATTTGGGAAGAAATATTATTTTATTGATTAATTTTTTCATTTGTGTGATGATGTAGATCACATTTGAGTAACTGAAGAAAATTGTTCGGAACAAATCAATGTCAGCGTGATGTCAGAAATGGCCAGCATCTACTTTAATGCTACAGTATCCTGAAGTTTTGGAGGAATACTCCTGTGCATCTAGGGATTTCTTCAAATTTTCTGTGATCCCAATGGTCCCACACCTGAGGGCGATCTGGTTGCTGGTGTGGCACTCTTGTGGGACGCAGTGATCACTGCTCATGGAATTGAAAGTTTGCTGACTTGCCTTGAGGATAGCCGAAAATGGCCCGGAACTTTTGACAAAGAGTCAATAGTTTAAACTGCTCTGGCAATTTGAGATTTGACTTTTTAGAAGAGGGTTATGTCATCAGCTACCTGACTAACCCTGATGGTGTGATTCGCAAATTTACACCATCAGTTTTATTAATGTCATAATGGATAGCCAGCAACTGCATGGCCAGTAAAAAGAGGTAAAGAGATGCAGGCATCTTTGATGAATTCCCCTTTCAATATGTGCATTTGTTTTGTAGAACCAAGAGGCAACTTTATGCCATGATTCCCATTAGCATATGGGGTTTTATTTGGTTTTGTAAACAGTTCACAAAACCTAAATAATTCCAGAGATTTATAGATAATTTGGTTTTCAATAGAATCAAATGCCTTGTGAAAGTCCCAAAAAAGATACAACTATCATCTTTTACCAAATCAGGGTAGTCTAAAATATCTAAAACCAGCCTAACATTGTTTACGATGCGTCTGCCAGATATAAATCCTGATTGAATCTCATCAATTATATTGTTCAATTAAGCTTTTAATATTAATGCAAAGCACAAGGTAATACATCTTATAATCATTATTCAGTAGTGTAACTGGATGTCAGTTTTCCAATAGCAAAGTATCTTTCTGTTGTCAAGCCCTGGGCCAAGGATAGTGGCAGACCAGATTGGGGAACACAGAACGGGGAACGAGGGGGTAACCAGGGACAGGCATGTACTGCTAATACTCCAGGACATGGATGGCAGGAGGACCAGTACCGCCATCTGCTGGCCCTCCCAGGAACTAAACAGGACAGGCCAGAGCCGATTGTGACACATTCAGTGTTTTCTATTGAGATTGGTGTCTCATAATACAATTTGTCTTCAAGCTTTATAGCTCTGGGCTCTCCAATGCAGTTCAAAAATCAACGAGAGCGGGCAATGCTAGGTTAGATGGATAGAGCTTTTTATAGATGCTCTCCTTCCTATGCAACTATCAAATGACCTTATAAAGTGAAAGGTGATTAATCGTCATTGTTAACGCACCACAGCACGCAACAACGAAATGTGTCATCTGCATTTAACCCATGTGACATCGTGACAGCTACGTGAGCGCCCGGGGAGCAGTGCTTGGGGATGGTACCTTGCTCAGGGTACCTCAGCGGCATTTGCGGGTCGGGGACTTTCAACTACACCACCTGCCTGCCCCAAGATAATAAATGCAGAACCCATGACGACACGAGGAGCACCAAGCCATTTTAAAAGCATCGGCTGCTATGCTACGTATTTTCTTGGTTAATTCCTAGGATCTCACTTAAATAATTGTTAAAACACCGAAATGCTGGTAAAGTATAAACTTTTCTAAGGAAGACGCAACATATGGAAGCCCAGGAAAAAAATGAAGTGTTTAGTTTTTAGATCTTTAATTTATTGACCTCCTCCCAAAAGCTGCAGCGTGTAAAGAGTTTACCCCCCAGCTGGCAATATCAACCTTGGTATTTTTCTCCAGGAACTTGGTTCCTCCCCGTCCAAAAACATGCTAAAGTGAATTGGAATTACCAAATTGTCCGTAGATGGCAACGTGAGTGTGGCCTGCCATGGATTAACGGTCCATCCGGGGTTATTCCCTGCCTTGCGACCGTAACCTCCAGGGTAAGCTCTGGACCCCCGTGACACTGAACTGGACAAGATGGTATAGAAATCTGTTCGAAAAGAAAACCTATAGAACCGCCTATCCCTTCCGATCGAAGCAGACCGGCCAATTAGCGAGCGCAAAGCTTAAACGTCATCAATGCGCGACGGCAGCGGAAGCGACTAGAGGCTGTACTAGTTGTCCAATTAACTTGTTTACGGCTGTAGCGTTGGATTCTCCACTCGGCATTTTATGATTTTGGTGCAGTAACAAGATGTGGACATTTTTGCGACTCTCAGTTGTTGTTTATTAATAACTTCCTGAGAGAAGCTTAAAGCTATTATTTTAAAAAAGTGGGCATGCGGTTTCTGGTAGCGTCTTCTGCAATAATACGGTAAGGGTCACACTCACGTTATACGGCCGCTGTAAAAAGATTGCATGTCTGCCAACATTTCATATTGTTGTTAATAGCGCGTTCGCTTGTTTTTTGTTTGCGATTGTAGTTTGACTAAATAAAAATGGGCGATTCTGCAGCAAAACCGCTGGTTCCGTATTCTTTTAGGTTCAGAACATGACGACCCTTACTAGACAGGATCTGAACTTTGGACAAGGTATTGTGTCTGCTTGAAATGCTATTTAGTATGTTTATATTTATAATCAATCAATCAAGGGATCAAAATATTTCACGATCCGTTTGTGTTCGTCTAGTGGCTGCTGATATCCTGTGTGAGTTTCTGGAGGTGGCCATCCACCTGATCCTCTACGTCAGGGAGGTGTATCCGTCCGGAATATTTCAAAAGAGGAAAAAGTATAATGTACCTGTTCAGGTAAGGAATTGTGGTTTGGGTTCCTACTGTTACCCATATCTCATCTATATATAACGTCCCAGGTGCCATTAAAGCTGTTTTGCTGTGTAGGTGTTAACTGGACATGTTGGGATATAGCTGATGAAGTGAAAAGTTAAATAGTTTAGAAATGTTCAGAGTGATTGAATTTCTGATTTTCAGGTCAGGGCTTTGTAGTTTAGTTCACACCTCTAGGTACATAACCGTATTCTAAACAGCATGTTTACTTATTGTTCACTCACTTATGTCACCTACAATCTGTCTTTTATTTTTGCATTTGTTTTTGGTTCAAATGGAAGTAATACTTGCTAGAAAATACATGATGCTTTCTCCAATTGTTGGAGGTGGCAATACTTCTCCGTTAAAGAGGCTACTAAGTAAGACATGCTTCTCTTTCAGATGTCATGTCACCCGGAACTGAACCAGTACATCCAGGACACACTGCACTGTGTAAAGCCTCTCATTGAGAAGGTAAGATGCCACCAGCTAGTGCGGCTGGGCCTTCAGTGAGCGTGAAGGCTGCTAGTACAGGTAGTGTTTTGGGCAATGTCGCACTTGAAAATGTTGAGCGCCTTTGGTTTTGCCCCCTCAGAACGATGCGGAGAAAGTGGTGGTTGTTATCATGGACAAAGAGCACCACCCGGTGGAGAGGTTTGTGTTTGAGATCTCACAGCCTCCTCTGCTCTCCATTAGGTGAGTGACCTATGAACTTTACCTTGAAAGTAAAGTTTCTCAAGTAGTTGATAAATTAATGACTGCTCGTGTTTTATATTTTCCCCAGAATTAACCACATCCTAATCTCAGATGACTGTTCATATTAATAAGCAGGGTGGGACAAAGTATCTTTATTTTTTTTTTCCTTTTATAGTTCTGATATGCTGCTTTCCCACGTGGAGCGACTACTGAGAGCTGTGATCCTCAAGATCAGTGTCTGTGACGCTGTTTTGGACAACAACCCACCTGGTAGGAGTCTCTACATGACAGGACAAGCTCAAGCACGAGCCTGCGGATTATTCAGTCTATAATAAAAGCTGCTGCATAACGGCAAATACAGCACTCCTAGCTGTATATTCCTACTGAAGAAAATCAGATTAGGAATTTAAGGCCCTTGTGTGATACCTTGGTTCTACTCCTTTGTATCTTAATGTTCCTCTTTTATGGCTGACAGATGAATCTTGGTCCAATTACCGTCTCTGTTGTAATTGCACTTGTATGTGTTTCCATGACTCGAAAAGCACATCCTGTTGCAGGATGCACATTTACAGTACTTGTACACACCCGGGAGGCTGCCACACGCAACATGGAGAAGATTCAGGTCATCAGGGTCTGTGATTGGCATCACTTAGTTTGAATTTCTAATTTTACTGTATTGTTGTACACTGTTGGTTAAAAAGCATTTCTGCAATCTCTCCACAGGATTTCCCTTGGATAGTTGCTGATGAGCAGGAGGTACACATGCGCGAACCCAGACTCATACCTCTAAAAACGATAACATCAGACATAGTGAAAGTAAGTCCCGATTTTGCAACAAGCATATGCAGTCCTCGTTGTGTGGGTCCGAATGTTAAAGGGTACTGTCTGATTTATTGTTTTATTCATAGTTTACTGGGATTTATATGTGCTGTTTGTGGTATTCCCCCCCCCCCCCCAATCTGCTGTAGATGCAGTTGTATGTAGAAGAAAGGGCGCATAAGGCACCATGAGACCTGAACCGCTGCCCCAGAAAAGCTGGTGATCACATGAACTGTGATTCTTCCAGGCCTCCAAGTTTGAGCTGATGCAAAGCTGGCTTTGGGTTTCACTGTTTTGTTTATTTTTCTTAAACCAGAATTAACGTTTGACTTCCAATGGGGTTCATCAGAGAAAATGAAGTCACTGTGATTAATAAACTTCATGTAGCCAAATTATTGTAGGTTTTCATACCTCCATATACATATCGAGATGATGAGCGTAAGGCCTCTGAAGAGCACATGGACAAAGGCCTTCCCTCTGGGTCTGCTGGTTTTGGTATGTTTTATTTCCCCCTGAGATGCATTTGTTTTGAATTTTTGCATTTATAACCATCAAATTTTTATTCCCTAGAAATTAACTGTATAAGTTGCAACGGCTATAAAATACTTATTGTATAAAATATTGGTTATTGTTTTGTAGCAGTCTAAATTACATGGTTTTTAAAGATGCTTGTTTTATTACTGGAGGTGTTTTGAACTTTCAGTCCCGAGTAGCGGAGTATGCAGTATGAGTGCAGTCTGTTCAGGCAGTTTTGCCTCGTCTCTTTTTCAGAGACTTCAGTGTGTTTTCCTCTGAGAGTTTGAGTGAAACTGTAACTCTCAGTTTAACTATGTTATTGAGCAGACAATCTGGCTTTGTTTAAACCTTTATGGCACGGTGTTCTCATGTTATTTCGTGCAGCTACTTTATTTGTATGTAAAGTAAAATACGTTGAGGGTATCCTGTGTCGGACTGGCGTCCCATCCAGGTGTCCTGTGTATGTGCCCTCTGCCTCCTGGGATAGGTTTCTGCCTCTCCGTGACCCTGTGCTGGGTATGTGCTCATGATGGATGTTAATGAGGGTTCTTAGTCCATCAGAGCAGTGTTGTCTATAATCCAGACTGGCTCTTAGAAATGTTTTGAGAGAGAATTTTGTTATGCCAATAAAGGATATCCGGTGGTTTTTGAGAACTTTACTATTTTGTATAATTTCCTTCGTTTCTTCTTTGCTTTACATTTTGCCTCCATCCATCATTAACCCAAAATATTTCCACCTTCAGTATGTGTGACATTGCCTTTCAACCACGTTGAGCACATTATAGATGCATGTTTTTTCATGTTTTTTCATATTCTACTGATAGACACACAACTTTTGTCTAGAATAAAACTATTCGCAATAGCATTTTGTACTATATGGTACTCTGAATTACAACCCTGCCACATATGATCCCCAGGCACAATGTACTTTGTAATGAGGGGGAGAGGGATATTTCACACCAAAATGACCTTGGGCTTCCATGACTGATCAGCTGCATGCAAGCCTTACAAGTTAAACCCATTAATCGCACTATTGAGCACATTATTGGCAAGATTTGTTAAGACTATTCTTTGGATTCGATATTAGGTTTTAGGCTGTATTTTACACTCCAAGAGCATAGGTGGCGCTATACCCCATGGTCACAGTTATAAGAGTTTACAGAAGACGAAGGAGAACAGTCGTAGCGGAAGTATAACAGAGGTGGTAGTCACGTTTTTAGGTAGTAGTTTTGTACGTGGTTTGTTCTTCAACCGGGATGCAGATGATGTGAACTTAACGCAGGCGTGATTGTAACATTGTCGATATAACGGTGATCCTCTGTTTCAGGTTGGTAAGTGTATGGGAAATTTATTAGGTCAGCTTGTTAGAATGCCGTGTTACATTGACTGTCCCGTACGCCACAGTGTTTATGTTTTTTTAAGACCTATTTACTTCGCTTCACGGTTTCGTGCAAATCATATTTGTCAGAAAACGCGACAGTAGATTGATCCATTTAGCTCTTTTTGGTGTTGCCAACTTTGGTCAGCTGGCTGGAGTGAGATTTTCCATTCGCGACATGCACACGCGTTTACATGCATATAACACTTTTACCTTGTAAATGGTCTATATGGTTTGCAACCTGCCCCAACGCTTTCGATTTCAAGTTTAGGTTCATGATGTAGTAATACAGATTTGCCGTAATATTTCTTGCATGAGAGTCTGAAAGCGTGAGTGTCATGCCAGATGCATGAGTTGATGACCCTATTTATTTTGCCTTCCTGTATCATTGACAGGATTGGAACTTTAACGGGTGCTTCGGAACTGATTTAAATCAAAGTATAATTGCCATTTTTTTTGGTTTGCTGCAATTTTCAGTTATGTATTGTTTTGGCAAATTATTAAAATTATTCCAGTAAATGACCATCAGCATGTGGCACAATGCATTACATCTGTTCATAAAAGATCATGAATTATTCGGTGATAAGGGTATGTACCCCCTTGATTGCTGACGGTTGTCCTGAAATAAAAGAGCAGTGTCCCTTAAGTGCATCTCTCCTCTGATTGCTTAGCCTCCCACTCTAATTTATTCCCACCATGTAGTTTAGCGCCATGAAGGCTGTGTGCATTGCCGGCATGTCCATGCTGTCCATGCTGCCCAGGCTGCTTCGACCTCTGCCGGGCCTGCAGCTGCTCCCGCGGGCCTTTTCGACTCGGTCTCCAGCTCACCTGGGGCCGCGCCCGAAACGGCAGGACACGGCCGACCACTACGAGGACCTGGAGCCGGAGGAGGAACTGGAAGCCCTCTTTAAGTGAGTAAATTGACCATCGTATTTAAATTGGGAATACGAAAGTGTTATCTCATTAAAGTGCGGAAACGGGGCATTTGTATTTCTTTAGTCTAATGAATTATCGCATGTCGATTGCAATAGTTCAGCACATTTCGTAGTTCTGTTAAACCGATTTTAGTTTGAACTTGTATAATGGAGTGAAGGCGGTATGTAATAATCTCAAGCAGTTTATCGGCTTATAGGCAGTACGCAATGAGAGGTCCTTGCATTCGGCAGCCGTTGTTGTAATGATACATGTAGAAGCATCGGAATGAGTCAGTACGGCAAGTATAATTAACCTTAATGAGAATATGCAGTGACACACATTAGAAATTTGGTATTATTGCATAGAAATAGACACTCTGCCTTAGTTACACAGTATGACGTAAAGCTTAGTATTTGACTAAACACAGAATGGAGACAATAGACTGAAGGTTTGCGTTGGCCCTGGGTCTGATGGACCAATGGTGACGTCCAACATGGATTCATGCATCTTCATGATGTCTTGTTTGTGCTCAGGGAGGAGGCACGAAGGCAGAAAGTCATCAAGTTCCACAGGCTCAGGCGGCAGCTAACAGCCCCAGGGCCCCCAGCAAGGATGCTGACCTGGGATGCCATGGAGCAGATACGGTACCCATCCTCTGCAGGCAGATGGTTACAGCTGCACGTTATTTAACAGGCAGACTGCTGGCGGCTATACAGGATCACACAGTAATGTTGCATTTTTAGCTCAGTGTAATGTAATGTTGTATTCTTAACTCAATGCCACATACTGGCTGGTCCGTTATTGTAAAACGGATTAAGGACCCTTTTAAGAAATATTAATGTTGAAATATTGAGGGTTGAATGTCTAGCTCCTGCTTGGCCCACGCAGATGGCACCCACCACATACAGTGCGTGTCTGATCCCCCCATCCCATGGCAAGATAATGACCTTCCCTTCCCTTGCCAATTACCTAGTTACCTAAAAGAGGAGTTTCCTGAAGAATGGACGGTGGGTCGCCTGGCAGAGGGCTTCTCAGTCAGCCGCGATGTCATACTGAGGGTTCTGAGGAGCAGATTCACCCCGCCTCCGGAGAGATGTGCCCGACAGGATGCCAGAGTTTTGGGTGCCACGGGGAGACAGGCCCTGTTACCTGGGCCCCAAGCTGGACCTGTCAGGGTACCACTTCTGGGCAGAGCCTCTGCTGCCCTCAGCCTGCCCAGCAAGGGTGTCCTGCAAGCTCTGCCCTCTTCGAAACCGATGGACAGGCCCAGCACAACTGCGATAGTGCCCCTTAGTGGAGAGGGAAGCCCTATATCGCCCTCTCTGCTTCCCTCGCAAACTCCCCATCCTCAGAGCAGCAGACAGACCCTGCAGGGCATAGGCGGCCAGACTGAAGGCCGGGAGCAGGCAGTGGAGGAGGACGAGGAGGCCTGGAATGGCTGCATCCTTTCAGAACAGGAGCTGGAGGAGCTTGCTGAAACCTTTCCAGATCAGGACACTGCAGTGGTCAGGAAGGGCAGCGAGTTTTTTGACAGCAAGGGCAACTTCCTATATAGACTATGAATCTGATTGAAAATGAATTGAAATGTAGATCTGTGATTGTGCTCGTTCCTTTAGCTAGACCTGGGGGCAGGGGTGAACTTTTTACGTCGTTAAATAAGGCAGACCGTCGCACTGCAGCACCAAACGTTCAGTAAAGTGGACTTAAGGATTCATTTCTGTGGGTTTTCTGGCAAAAATGAATTATTTATAAACAAACCACAATGGCAGGGTAAAGTAACACTGAGTTTATTGCTTTCCAATATACAAACAAAACCTATTTTTAATGAAAGCCAGACTTGAGTTGTACTACACTCAGAACAGCGAGAACCCTGTGGAATGCTGTGCGTATAACCGTCAGACCAATCACTTCAAACCTCAAGTCTGCTAAAAAGGTCAGGGAAATGGGATTTTCAAACGTCTACATAGTGATAGCTCTGCATTGACAAGGTCTCTGTAGGCTGGGTGGGGCAGCGTGTGAAGGGTTGCTGGTTCGAATTCCAGGGTAGACAGATGTCCAGGCCCTTAATCCCCACTGCTCCAGAGACTGGCTGCCTGCCTTCGCACTTCTGCATCGCTTTGGATAAAAAGCATCTGCTAAATAAATGTAAAAAGCCTAGCAGTTATCAGTGGAGCTAGAGAGTCTAACAGGCAGTGAAATGGTGTGATTTTCAGACCTGAATATGCACTTGTGGAAGCTTTGCTCGTTCACTAGGAGTGGCTGTTTATGGTTTTGATATTAAAATTAAGATGTTGCTGCACAGAAGTACCCATTTGGGTTTCATTGACAGAACCACACATAACGGAAGTCATTGCAGAACTAAATATAAATACTAACAATACC
>JAODKK010000113.1:857582-868909 GCA_026774405.1 Petrocephalus microphthalmus | reverse complement strand
AGTACAATTTGACTGTATTATATGCGTCCCCTTCAAAAATTGCTCATGAGAAATTTTATACTTATTGTCCCCCCCTATTGTTAAATGAAATTTACGCCCATGCATGTGGGCGTCATTATCTACTGCGTGTCAGAAGAACACGAATATGCCAGCATCTCTTCTGACTCATTTTCCCACATCCTTGCTATTTATGTCCGCCTCTCTCACTCGGTCATGGTAACAGCTGAAAGTAGGATGAGTCATTCAGCTTTTATCAGGCTAAAGAGGATCTTTAAAGCACCAGAGGGGCAGGCATTTGTGGATGATTTGGGGTGGCAGGCAAAACAGTTCTGTGTTTTATTTAGATTTTTTGTGCATTTGTTAGTGTAATGTGTTTTTTCACCCCGCTATAATGTTCTGTAATCTAACTGGCAAAACAACGACGTTTTAGGTGCTTACGGCATGAACGTCCAAGGTGTCGACACTCAGGTCGAAGGCCGTGAGGTTCATGCTCTCGAACACCTCCAAGAGGGTCTGGCCCTTGCCGTTCTCCATGTGCACTATCTCACCCAGGTTCTTCTTCATGGCTCGCTTGATGAACCGTAGGAGGTGCTTCTGGTTCATGCAGGAGGAAGCGTGGATGTGAGTATCCACCTGAAGGGAGAGACGGAAACACTGCTTGTTTTACAGATGTGGACACATCTTATGAACCAGGAACAGTGGATGCAAATACTCAGTGTCCACTAGGGGGCAGCATTGACCATGTTATCCATCTCCAGACTTGCACATTAGAATTTCACCTGGAAAAAAAAAAGAGTGCAGGGAGTGACTCTGGGTAGCACACCTTGCGGATGTTGTAGAAGTCCCGGTGTGGCACCTTCTTCTGCGCTGCCAGCTCCTTCATCTCATTCAGCAGAATGTGCATCTGAAATTTGGAGCTGAGATACTGCAGCCGCCGGTAGCAGAAGGACTTCCTGCCAGGGACCCAGAAGGACAGGAGTTCAGCCAGTCACATGACTATTCCAGGCGCAAATAATTTACTGAGTGTGTTTCTGCCTAGAGATTACTGACTGATGTGCTGAAACACACGAAAACCCACAGAGCTATCGGTATGTCCTGGCGCTGAGCCTGTCACCAGTCTGCACCGCAAATGCAAATGATGCAAAAAAAAAAAAGGTGAACATACTGCATACAAACACAGGCATTATTGGGGTGTCCCTCGGTTCCACTCAGAGTGCTGAGTGGAAATGCTGTACAATTTCTGGAGAACTTTAGGGCAAATAAAATTTGGTCCTTTCTGACCAACCATGCTTCTGAAACCTCAGATAGGACCCAGGGGGCCCTCAGCTCGCTGGCGTGACTCACACTGGACCGTTGATGATGAGTGCCATCATCACGCTCATGTCACCAATGTACTCCTGCAGGTCCGGGTAGGGTAGCTCCAGCTCAGTGCTCCTGCAGACAGGGAACACTCCAGTCAGTACAGGATGCCCCATCCCTAGAATTCATAGAGCAGGAATAGGACATTCCCATCTCCTGATGGGTATCCCACCCTTCCAGAGCATTCCGGCTGGGATAGACGTGGACCACGCCATTAACCATCCTGCATCCAAAGCCCAGGTCAGCTGGCATGTTCTTTGGGTCTTGGTTCTCATAGGGGTGCGTCTCCGAAGCAGGCGGGTGCACCGGGGTATCTGTGGGAGCAGCAGTGGGATGGCCATGTCATGCCTCTTTTACTTATTTTGCACCCCAAGCTTTACTTAACACATATTAGCATTTTTCACAAAATTCTGTCTTCCAGCCTTTTATCCAGGGCAAGGTAACAGAGATTTTCAAAATAATCTAACTGCATAATGAATTATAACTAATTCTTAAATGAATAATACACCTAGAAATCAATGTTTTGTACCTCATAAATCAAGTTGTTTTTAATTCTGTATCCTTTCATTTAACCTTTTAAAACAAACTGTAGCTAACGTTCCTCTAAAAAGGAGCTCTGTACATGGGCGTGTGAACACCCAAGAATTAGTGTCCAAAATCAACCAAAACAGTTACAGGTGTGATACTATGATGAAGGGGGAGCAGACAATATAAGCGTGGATGCAGATGGTGATATGGACTCTGACCTTGTGTGAACTTCGCGGGTGTTGCATGGTCAAGAGGGGGGAATGTGGAAGGAAAATTTTAAGTAATGGTAGGCCAGGGTTGGGAGGCATTGTGGGATTGTTGTTATGTCTCAGGTTCTGTTATTTTGGAGAGGGTGGTGTGTATCCTTGCCTCGCGGCTGTCTGCACGGAACCGAAGGGGGGCCGCAACTTATGGTGGGTTGGGAGTGGAATTTCCCTAATGCTTAGGGTTTTTGCCCTCCTTCTTACGCTGGATGGACAGGCTTATGTGTGGGACCCATTGGAGGCCTAGGCCTAATGGGGATCGGAACGTCCTTGAAATAGACCAATAGAGGTGGTGAATTATGTTTGTTGCATGTTTGCAGCTTGGTTTGCAGATATTTGGTAACCAGTCAGGACTTAGAAGTCCATATAGGGGAACTGGTGTTATAGTATATTAACCTGCTGATTTCTGGATGCGGGGTGCATTGTACCCGAGTGTGGCTGAAGTGCTATGCTGGATTGCTGAATACAAGAAGAAAACCTTACTCATCACATGCAAGGTCCGGAGTTTGATTTAAGTGAGTGAGAGCGATAGAATTATAGAGGATTGTAGAGTCATAGATGATTAGGTTAATTCTGACTTCCACACAGGAACCAGGTGTTAATTCGTGCAGGTGTAAGCTCACACTCTTCACAGAAAAATCCAGGCATTTTGTGGAAGTGTATAAAGTACATACAATGTGTTTAAGTCTTTTATGTATAAGCACCATAATTAGAATTTATTCAGAATTTTCCTCTGGGATCAATAGAATTCATTCTAATTCACAGGGTACAGAGTGTGCCTCTGTGTAAAGTAGGTTGCTGTGAAATCATTTTCCAGCCCTCTAGTTAAGTGTGCCTGGGCTCCTGTCTTTTACCATTACATCTGTGAATCCGATACTGGGGGAGTGCAAGGTTACCATGGCCCTCTTCAGGCCAGTTGCTATGGTGATAGCTCTCTTATCGGGGGACACTGGTCACCTCGGAATTAATTTTATGTTAGCAGACTAATTTTGGCAGTCAGACCCAGAAAGCTATGGCTTTATAAAGAGGGCTATTGGCGTTTTGTAAGCTCGTTTACAAAAGTTATCCTGCTACGTGAAGCACCCTGTGGGTGTCCGACTGTAACCATAGCAACATTCAGGTCAGCTTCTCAGTCTTTTTTTGGATGGGGTGAACCTCCACACCAGAAGTCCTGGAACCTGGTGCCTGGTTATAAGTCCTTGGGCTGTTTCAACTGGGGACTTTTGAGGCTTGAGGCGATTTCTGTGTGTCACTTTCACACCGCGCAACAGGAACTGGGAACATTATGCTAAACAAGCATGGGAGATGCAAAAGGCTTGAGGGTAAACGTCACAGATAATTTGAAATTATGCTGTCACGCCAAAACAATGGATAATGAACAAATTGTTTTGATTACTTGTTTATTATTTGTGATGATTACGATAAAAATGAGACAAAGCCATTCATTAATATTTTATCAGTCTGACCCACAAAAGGTTTAAATGTCATTATTAAATCTGGCCAGAAGATTGATTTTTTGGTTTCACAGAATAGAAAAAAAAGTTATGTTATTCTAATAAGCGCTGGCAAGTTTCACCACCGACACCGGCCATATTGGACAAAAGTATATTGATTATTTAATTTTCCAATATAGAAAAATGGAGTCGCTAGCACCAAATGTATTAATTTGCTGCATTAAATTTAACTGAGATACAAAAATAATTCCATCTGCTCAATTTCTGATCCATTAGTATCTCTTTTCCCAGCACTTCCATGTAATTTAAAAGTTAGCGCAGGTGCTTGTGGTCAACCAATCAGCAAGCTATTAGTAGTTGGTACCCAGTAGTTGGTGTTCGAATGAAAAGTACCTAGGCTGGGTCTGAATTCAGGGAGCTGTATCCTTCTACATCCGTCTACAAAGGAGTAGCCTTTGTAGGCTGCGTTCTTCGAAGCTCGTTGTCAAATGGGACAGCCTGGCATATGGATAATTTTCTATTTGCATCACCAGCTGTTTCCCCCATACCCTTCAGTCACGAAGTGCTGCTCCAATCGCCTAGCCGGGACACGCCCACTTTACCTCTGCCTAATGAATATTGGGATATGTTATGATACGGCTGTGTAGGATCCATCGGGTGGATCCTTCGTGACTTGGCAAAAGTATAACCATTTCTAGATCGCATTTGAAGGAGCCTTCAAAATGGGACAGCCTTGTTGTACCACTCTGATGCATACGGTCATACGAATGCAGCCTTAGAGGGGTGCAGCCCCTGATTTCGGACACAGCCATTGGAGTGGGTACTAAAAACGGGTTCTTGAACTGCCTCCGAGGAACTGCAGTCGGGCCAAGTTCCTGCGGCGTGAACGAAACGAAAGTCCCTGGTTCTAGAAAAAGGTTCTGATTCCAGAAAAAGTTCCTGCGATGTGAGAGCTCCCAGTATGTGGAGATCACAGACACCCCCGAAGCTGATCTGTGTGGGTACCTGCAGTGACAGGAGCCTCTGGCACCGGCCCCGGCGGCTTCCCCCCCAGCTCCTGCAGGAAGTGCGCCGTCGTGCTGTAGAAGCTCTGGAGAGACAGCGCGGTGTACTTCTGTCGGATGAGCAGGGCCCGCACCACGCACTTGGCGGCGTCCAGCAGGTCTGTGAAGGGCACCTGGACGGGGACAGGGATGACGGCACCCAGGTGTCCTGCTTACATTTTCAGGTTTTCAGCTTTCTAGCTCAAGGTCCTTGATGAGGGGCACAACAGCAGCATGGTGTGTGTGAGCTGTGCGAGCTGTGTGAGCGATGTGAGCTGTGTGAGCTGTGTGAGCTCTGTGAGCTGGATGAGCTCTGTGAGCTGTGTGAGCTCTGTGAGCTGGATGAGCTGTGTGAGCTGTGTGAGCTCTGTGAGCTCTGTGAGCTGTGTGAGCTGTGTGAGCTGTGTGAGCTGCCACTCGTCTACAGTGACTTGCAGTATTTAGCATTTCTATCGCCGTATGTTTCACTGAGGCAGTTCAGCTTAATTACATATTCTGCTCAGGAGCTTTGCATGCACTTTGCATTGTGATCATTACACTAATAGCTATCCTCTACAATTATGTGGGAGGGCATGTTTAATCAGCCAACCAATCACATTTCTTTTAATGTATCATTTTAACAAGAAAAAAGTCAAGACATTTTCAAATAGAAAGGCCAATAAGACCATTCAGCTACTGTGCCACTCATAACTGGCACAGACTCCCTCAGTAGGTTTGAAATGCACCAAATGTTGCCACCTTTAAAAACATGCTCAAAACATATTTATTCCATAAAAATGTCTTTAAAATCAGTCGGAGATGACTACAGTCTTCCAGCAAAGTCAATAATTTGTTCCATCAAGTCCTTCAGAAGATTGCCGTAACAAGCGATTGCATTTACTGTTTTTTTTTTAGCTTAAAAAAATTTAATGTCCAATCATGAAGGAGCTGGGTCAAGCCCCAGAAGTGCCTTTATATCCTGAAGCAAGGTAGTCGGAATAAAACTACCAGCTAACCAGTGGAGATATTCATAGTATACAGGTATAATCCGTAAGCTATGAATGTCACTGAATAAGTATTTTGTGATTCAACTGGGAAAAAATGAATACACAACCCAATTCAAGGTACCACAATGGGAAGCCACAAACCAGCCAATGGGTGGTGGGTTAATGACTGGCGATTGGCCAAGCATGATAAGGCCATCCCCAGTGGCTTTGCTGACAGGTGCTTACCCCACACTTCTCATCTCCGGAGATAGTGACGCGCTGGTACTCCCTCTCCAGGGCTGGCTCTCTGTCCCGGGAGAAGGGCTGCTCCTCAAAGCACTCGTCCTGTTCCCTCAAAAGCCTAGAAATGGACAGGGAGGCAGAGAGGCAGAGTGAGTTTCTGTCTTAGTACTGACACCATGGGGGTATTCTCCGTATGTTGCTTAAATCAGACCTTGCTGTAAGGGAACAGAGCAGAGAGAGAGAGAGGGGCCAATGGGAGGCTAGGCGGCTTTAAATGTCTCTTTTCAAAAAGCTGACTGGTTTCCTCAGTGAGATGTCACATTCTTATCATTTTAAACAAAACCCTGACAGAAACTTTTTTTACAATGTTTTTAAAGTGTGATACCATTAGTTGTTGTCCAGTCAGCAGCTGCAGGTACCTTCTGATACATTTGTAAACATGTGTGAAACTGTCAAACACGGTCACTCTGAAGGTTTCAGCTTTCCCTTTACAGAGTACCCATTACATTGTGCCCTTTACATAGATCCCTTTACAGAGTACACTTTACATTGTGCCCTTTACAGAGTACCCTTTACATTGTGTCCTTTGCATAGATCCCTTTACAGAGTACCCATTACATTGTGCCCTTTACATAGATACCTTTACAGAATACCCATTACATTGTGCCCTTTACATAGATCCCTTTACAGAGTACCCTTTACATTGTTCTACATGGGCTCAGCCCCTTCGCTAAGATGAGGGGTGGGACACAGAATTCTCTGGTGGTGCTGGGGGGTGCTTGGCTGTAAAAGTTTAAAAAGTCCATATATAAAAATTTGGAATTACTCCTTCCAATCTCAATACATATATAAAAAATCTGTAATTGATTGGCATTGACCCACCCTGAATTTGGCTCGACATCATGATTGGGTAAAGTAAACTCCACCTGCCCCTCATGCCATGAAGTAGGGCCTGGTCCTACAGCTGAAATAACAGGTGAGCTGAATTACTATCCAAGTGAGAATGGGTCCCGCCTGAGGCCCAGTAAGATGGCAACGTGGCACCCCGGATCTTTCCCACATCCTAACACAATAGCTTTCCAGCCCTCCCCAGCTCTTTGTTCCAGTGTGCTGACCCGCATGTTTGATTTGGTTCCTTAAGACCATAAAGTGCAGATCGTTGTTCGATTAGCATGTGCGGATAAATGGTTATCAGTAGATGTATCTCTACTGATTGGACACCACTGCTGTACGGTTCTTTATACTTTTAGCTGGAATTACTATGGCTACCATCACCATCAGCCTGCAAAGCCATGGTAAGGAGTGGTAGATAATCAAAACATCAAAAAGTGGGACTTTACTCTAGAAAAGGAGAGGCCAGCTACTGTACAGGAGAGGACCTGCTGGTTTGTCCCCAGCCATTAAAACATCCAGCCAAACTAGAGCTGCAGTGATGTAACATCTGGCAGAATAAGGAAGGCAAGCCAGGCAGGCGGGGGTGACGTACTCAAGGTCAGCCGCACTGTCTGTTTTCAAGAAGTCCTGCTTGGCCCGAAGCAGGATCTCAGGCTCCAGTCTGGAGAAAGAACGGCAAGGAAAAAGAGACCAAAAGGGGGATCAGACTGGAACTTTGACTCAGGCTCCCGAAGACCAGACACCATCTTAATGTAATGAACTCCGTGGTCTGCATTTGCTGGCTAAAATCGGGAATTATTGTTTGGAGCCAATGTTACATCCAAATATAAACCACTCTAAATGACTACTAAATACTGAGTTAACTAGCAAAATACGGAGTTGTTCATCTTACATTCATTGCTCCACATGTTGACTAGGACAAGAGCACTTTTGGGGCAGAATGACAGCCAGAGAGTTCCACTTAATTTATGTGCACCGTCTATGTCACAAATACTGAGGTAAAGAAAAGTGACTGTATTTTATAGCACCCCTAACCTCACGGAATAAGGTCACAGCTATTGATTAGTGCTTATCAGAACATTCCTGCAATGGTACAATATTCATTGCAATGACCCACATTTATTTATTTTTTTTTGTGTTGCAAAAACATGTAACAGGGGCGGCATGGTGGTTAGCACTGTCGCCTCACACCTCTGGGACCGGGGTTCGAATCCTGCCCAGTTCCATGTGTGTGGAGTTTGCATGTTCTCCCCTTGCCGTTGTGGGGTTTCCTCCGGGTACTCCGGGTCCCCCCACAGTCCAAAAACATACTGAGGTTAATTGGGGCTGGCCCCCCATCCCGGGTTGTTCCCCGCCTCGTGCCCGTAGCTTCCGGGATAGGCTGTACACTATGTACTGTAGTCACATATGTATGAGCCTCTGAAGGTGACAGTGCTGTACACTATGTACTGTAGTCACATATGTATGAGTCCATCTCTCACTTGACATCCTGGCTGATTTGCCTCTCCAGGCGCTGGCGCCTTTCCTCCAGCTGTTCGATAGGGCAGTCCTCTGGGAACTGGTAGGGGGCGCTACGCATGTCACTATCCACCAGGCTGCGTGAGAACAGCTCCTGTGAAAAATGGGGTTAACAAAGTTACCAGGAGATAAACATGGACACAAGCTGAAATGGGCTGTGCGTGGATAGATCTTTCGGGCCTACGACTGGGGCTGCACACACGTACACCCTCACAGCATCAGGGCACACTCACACTTGGCCCAGTTAGCTTGTATCGTGCCTGAGAAGAACTGCACCCCCACTGCCCCGCTGGTCCGTGCTCACAACATTGACGTCACTTCCGTGTTCTGTGCTTGGGCATGGTTTGCGATCACACTATGTGGACCGTGCTCCAAGTCCAACCAAATCGTGCCCTGGGCCACCTCTTCAAGCAGATCCGGGCAGAGTAAAGCCTACCGGGCCCGGGCATGGTACGGAGCGATCACACTGGTTAAATGAGCTAGACTTTGGGGGTCAAACGGGCTCCGGCACAGTACGGATCGTCTAGTGTGAGCACCACCTGTAAGGTTGCCTAGCAACCATCTCACAGCCTCACCTGGGCAATCTCCCGGTACTTCTCGTCCATGGAGGTCCGTAGGTCGATGGGGAGCAGTGCTGGGGGTACCGGGAGGGAGCGCTGGGCGGTGAGGGGGCGTCCGGCTCTCCGCAGGTCTGCACCAGATTGGCGAAGGTGCCACCAATGTTACTATCATTTCAATTTTTTTTTTTTTTTACTTTTAGCTTTTATATTATCTTCAATTTTCATTTGAAATCCAGTTTAGTTTTAGTTACTTTTCACTCAATTTGTTTTTATTTTTAAAATATATTTCTATACAAGTTTCAGTTTAAGTTTTAGTAATTTTATTTGAAGTAATAAAATAGCTCTAAATCTGTTGGTCTGTGTGCCTTTCATGTGTCTGATCATCAGAGAATCCTGCCTGAATATGCAATGCGCATTATGAGGACACATTACAGAATACATTATTCACTAATGGGCAAAACATGTTCCAGGTATTATTAATAAAGGCAAATACTAAATAATAGGCAAAAACATTATCTTAGCTAAATAGTATTTTAAAACAGCAATGGAGTATGCTTAACGTTTCTTTTTTGTTAATTTGATTTCAGTTAGTTTTGGAAGCAGTTTTTATAGTTCTCATTTAGTTGTAGTTTTTATTGTATCTGATTTCAGTATGAAGACGTCTTCTTATAATTTTAGTATTTGTTAATGATAATAGGCCTGTGTGGGACAGCGAGGGGGAGCAATTTCAGTTAGGGAGTTAAAAAAGTGATGCCACTTAAAAAGAAAATGTCTGTGCGGAGGATACGTGCTTGTCAGCGGACTTTTGTCATGAAACCAATAAAGCTACAACATTCTTACAGAATTTATCAAGCGTCCCAAGACTTTCTGCGAGCACTGTATATACAAACAGTATACGAACTTGTGTACCAACACACATTCACATTCATCTGCGAGTTAAATATTTCTGACTAAAGACACAGCTGGAGTTTGCCTCTTAGGCTTAAAAGGGCCCCCTTCAGCTATGTCAATAGCAGGCAAAGCCCTGAATAGGCATGCCCCCCCCCCGTGCTCAGGGCAACATCACTGTGAATGACTGTGATGCAACAACCAGACAAAACTGCAAAGTGATTAAATGAATAAAATCTTTTTATCTAAGCTCATTGACCCAATCGATTCCCCCTTTTGACTCACCTATTTAAGCAAATCAGTTGAGCATTTTGTCACACTAATCATTGCGTAAGCGTGCCTCAGTCCCCTGAGTGAGTGAGGGTGGGGAGAAAGGGGCATTATGTTTGCAGGTTTTCACTGCAATTCCCTAATTAGGTTACTGATTAGGGATATCCAAAAGGCTATCCTGAAAACCTGCACACACACCGGCCCTTTGTGGATGTGATTGGCCACCCCTGCTCTACAGGATGGCAGGACCACGCACTCTAGTGTGGGTGTGGCCATTGTCTAGGAAATGGCATAAAGGTGTGTAATCAGCACAAACACAAAAGGAGACTGGGAGAGAGTGGAGTCTAGCCAAAAATGAATCATTAATGATGCACTGCTAGCATCAGGGTAGCATTATTATTTTACTGTTAGCTTTAACAGACACACTTGATTTTACTCTTTTTTATGGCTGGGTATTTAACTCAAGCAATCTGAGTTATGTACAGGGATCAACGAAATCCCTCCCTTCGACTGGCCTAGCAAGCATTACGGTAAGTCTGTCTATATCCGTCACACCACCTGCTCTACAATGGGAAGGGAGTTACTGCTGCAGGCGAAAGCCAAATATCGGTGTTAACAGGAAATATTATATGTTCCTTGGGCAATAACATAGTAATAAAGGTCATCTTAGCAAAGTTCATCTGTATGTGGCGAACAGACATTCAAGCACCTCAGTTCACAAGTATTAGAAGCATAAAACAGGCACGTGTTTGTTAATTATTTCTACACGGTTGTTCCTTGCCTCCCTAAACTCTTGTTTTCACATGCCTAATAAAATGTTGCGAATGTTGGATGTACACGAACATTTCACAAAAGAAGCAGATTTTTAAGTTTAAATTTGAGATACTAGTTGCATATTTAATAACATGGTTTGCTTATATGTCTTAGGGTCATACGGGAAATGAGATTTAATCAGATCATCCAAAGAACATTAAGAAGTATATAACGACAGCGATGCAAGCATCCTGAATGAAACACCAATAGCATTTACCTTTTCGTCGGGATTACACATACCTGGTAAATTTTTAATATAGACAAGGGAGAATTCAAAGAAGAGGGGGAAATTCTCTCCTATTCTCTCCTGTCTTCACCCTCAGACCTAATAAGCAGCAATCCTGGACAACGATTGGTCCTATTATTCTCAGTACACGACAGAAAACGGTACCAAATAAATCAGATCAGTAACGGTAGGGAACAGCATCTCAGAGGCTGATCATTAAAGCGATCAGCGCAGCTTAGACGAGTAGACACCAACTGGGGAGGGGGTGCTAAAAAACCAAAGGGCATATGGGGTTAGGCTCGC
>JAODKK010000113.1:816225-827789 GCA_026774405.1 Petrocephalus microphthalmus | reverse complement strand
AAAGAATTTGCTTAAACAGTCCCACTGCTAATTTATCTGATACACCACCAACGATGACCATTGTTTCATTGTCATTGTTGACAATATTGACCATTGTGCCCCAAGTAATTATCTCCTATCTCCACTTTTAATTACTCAGTTATTGATATTTTACATTATTTTACATACTGAGATGGTTAGAACGTCTGAACATTTAATGTTTTTACATCTCTCATTCAGTGCATATTTTAAAAATTGATATTCCATATTAAACCAGAGAAGGTGTGGGAATTATATGGTACAGTTTTTATCTGATATCTAACTTTTTCATGTTTTTTGAATACAATTAGTTCGTGTCAGTAGTGGGTGGATAAAAATCACTGCTGACACACGAGAAGTATGTTAATTACAGCCATTTTTGATGACACATTAACTTTGCAGATCAAACAAGGCCAGCTGCACAGGCATGAATTTTATTCTTCAAATAGTTGCTTGCCTGTTCCTTCCAAAAAAATGCATTTACACATGTAGCCAGTAGGTGGGAGTGTCAGAAGGGCTGGCCAGTACTGAGGTACCAGCCTGCAAACACCACCGACAAAACACTGGAAGAGTACAGGGGTAGAAAGATGGTTGAAGGGTTTTGAAAACATTTAAAAAGGTAAAAGTGTTTATTTTCCCATTTAGTTTAGAGAAACCATTAATTGATTCTGTATAAAACATTTAAACAAAACAAATTTTGACTGACAGAAACTTAAGTGTCAGAAAAAAAGCAAAAAGGAGGTTACTTGATTTCTGTGGCCTTAATCCATTCAGCACAGCCATGTCATCATATAGCGCCATGTGACGTCCACTGCAGGATTCTCCACCAGGGAGGATACACGAAAGAGGAACAGATGGAGTTCAGGTCCATCATCTTCGGCAACATACTGCAGTCTGCCATGGCCATCATCCAGGGCATGGTCCAGCTGGGAATTGACTATGGCACTCCAGCTGCTACGGTTAGTGGACACTGATATATAAAAACAAGCATTACCTAAGGGGTGACTGCCTGCTTTGGTGAGTGGACACACACAGCGGACTATTGAGAGTGTGTGCTGTGATGTTGTGGTCACCTTTTTATGCTTGGCTTGAGGAGTGAACTGTTGTGAAAATACCCACCTTGTCCCATGCCTGTCCTGCATATTACTCCACTGTCCCTTGCCTGTGCTCCGCCCTGCACATTACTTCCCTATCCCATGCCCGTGTTCTGTCCTGCACATTACTCCCCACCCCTGCTTCATCCATGACTGCAGGAGGATGGCCAGAAGCTACAGAATCTGTCAGACTCCATTGAAGAAGGCACCATGCCTACAGAGCTATCTGATGTTATAAAGAGGCTCTGGAAGGACAGTGGAGTGCAGGCCGCTTTCGAAAGGGCCGCTGAGTACCAGCTTAATGATTCTGCTTCCTAGTGAGTATGTTGGAGGAGACACTCAAGGACACTTGGAGATGGCAACCCAACTGCACACAAGACATCAATATGAGCTTTAAGCAGAGGTGGATAGTTCAGGTCCAGGAAGTAAAAATCCAGGTTTTGTTTCAACCAAGCAATTGACTATAAAGAGTCACCAACTAGTTGGTTGAAAGAAAATCTTGGTGCAGATTTTTACTTTCTGGGCCTGAACCTTTCACCTCTGACTTTTGGACCCTCCCCTACACACCGTGACACACAGAAGCAAGTTTGGGCACCGTGACGTTACATCAAGAAGGTTGCCACTAAATGGGACATCCCTATCAATTAGAGAAGTTAGCTTGTTTAGCCACATCCATCGCTGACACAACATCCAGCAGCTACAAGCTGCAGCAGAATGGGTGGTCAGACAGAAGAGGTTAATGACACCTTGGTACCATCGTAGAACGCCATCTTTCCAATAAGTCAGTTTTCCTAACTTCTGCTCTGCTAGAGCCACCCTGGCCAAACACAAGTGTGGTGATTGCGAAGTGGAAACATCTGGGAGCGAGTTCAGCTGCAAAGTGTTTGGCCACACAAGCTCACAGAAAGGGACCCGATCACCCAGCACCGATACCCAACCTGAAATCCCAATAGCAGGGTTCCAATATGTAATGGAAACCTTCCCAAGCTGACTGTAGCAGCAAATGGCAGCCCAGCTTTATATTAATACCCTTGGTCTCAGAATGAGATGTTGGACAAGCTGGAGTCAGCATACTTCTGGCCATGAAGTGTATAAATTCCTGTATGACATATTATTTTGGACCATATTATATTGTATTTGCGTTGATAATAGTAATAATACTCATAATACTAAAAATTATGAATTTTCACTGAAATTGAAACGTACACATTTATCATAGCTACCTGAATGATCTGGACCGGATTACACAGCCTGACTATGTGCCGACTGAACAGGATGTACTACGATCTCGAGTCAAGACCACTGGCATTATCGAGGAGCAGTTCGCCTGCAAGGAGCTGCACTTCAGGTTGGCAGCTCAGAGCTCTGATTTGATCTGGTACTGCTGTGGTGCTCGCCCTATCAGAATGGTGTCTACTGCACCATTCTGATAGCACCACGAGATAATAAAAGCCACTTTGGTAGCATTGGAACCAAGGTTAGTCCTGAGAATGTTGTCTTTCTACCAGGATGTTTGACGTGGGCGGCCAGCGGTCAGAGCGTAAGAAGTGGATTCACTGCTTTGAGGGAGTGACCTGCATTATCTTCTGTGCGGCTCTCAGCGCCTACGATATGGTCCTGGTGGAAGATGATGAAGTGGTGGGGCCTAACTTTTTCTAGCTCTGAAATGCAGTATTATAAATATCCAGTGAAATTTGGTCCTTGAGTTTTGTACACAATGGGTAAAAGCCACCTTACCCAAATACCTACATTTCTATGTGGAATTACATATTCCAAATTCCAAATTACATATTCTGGGGCAGGTAGGTGGTGTAGTGGTTAGGGATGCAACCGTGTAGTTGAAAGATTGCCAGTTCACGACCCCAACCCACAAGTACCGCTGAGGTACCCTGAGCAAGGTACTGTCCCCAAGCACTGCTCCCCGGGCGCTCACATAGCTGCCCCCTGCTGTGTCACAATGTCACAGGGGTTAAATCCAGAGGACACATTTCGTTGTTGCATGTTGTGGTGTATCAACAATGACGATTAATCACCTAAAAAAATATATAGCTATTCAATTGGCCTGGTTCTTGGTACCATATACTGCCTGTACCCAAGAGAAATATGGAAGAGCTCTTTGTTTCTCATCTCAGCCCAGTGCCCACCGTCTTCTCTCCGCAGAACCGCATGCACGAGAGCCTGCACCTCTTCAACAGCATCTGTAACCACAGGTTTTTTGCTACCACGTCCATCGTGCTCTTCCTCAATAAGAAGGATCTCTTTCAAGACAAGATCAAGAAGGTGCACCTCAGCATCTGCTTCCCTGATTACAACGGTAGGTGTCCACTGGAAGGCCTGCTGAGAGGCTCATCGGGCACGGCAGGCCGAGAGAACAAGCATTGTGGTCACATGATCACATGATCGTTTTGGAAAGAGTGAAAGGGACTGAAAACAATGACAATTTTACCCATAACATTTCAAATGAAGCTTGTTAGAAAACATTACCTTGGTGTCTAATTAGGCACCTTTCCATTGCGGGATTAGGTGACTAAAATTGCCTGTGTACACATTAACTCAGTGTTGGTTAACTATGCATACGTTTGCCAGCTAATTGGTGCAAATTAGATATTCGGTGATGATGGGTTTGCTTGAACTCTCTAATATCATGATTTGATATGATGAATTTCTGCATTATGCTCAGAGCTCTTCTGACCCCATATAACACTTTTTATCAACATCTTCCCCTGACACCAGGTCCCAACACGTACGATGATGCCAGCAACTATATCAAACTTCAGTTTCAGGACCTGAACATGAAGAAGGGAATTAAGGAGATCTATGCCCACATGACCTGCGCCACAGATACAGAGAACGTCCAGATTGTGTTCAATGCCGTCACAGACATCATCATCAAGGAAAATCTCAAAGACTGCGGTCTATTCTGAGCTAGATCAAGAAGGTAGACCTGCATTTGGAGGAAAAATAACGTGTTTGTCCCATAAAGAAGTAGGATATTATATATGGGCAACGCATTACACTTTAAGATTTTATTACACATTGTTAGCTGCATTAAATATAGCAGTCACTAGCATCTCTGAGTTTACTGCAAGTCTGTAGGTTTTCCATTAATGCAAGAGCAATAAGGTGTAAATTTATTGTTTAAAGTCTTATTCACATTTAAGCTTCACTTCAGTTTAAACTGTCCAGGTGGGCTTGGAGCTGATTTTGTTTGCGATTACTGCTCAGCATCACTCCCAGCTGACATCAAGACTTGTCTTTCCTGTAGACATTCCCAGGCCCCCTTTCTCTCTCCTGATCAGACTGGTTTTACTTCAGACCTTTGGTGTAACACTGGGACAGATGGGACCACCCCCAAGGATGATGTCACTTCCTCTCCAGAGAGTCCACCTCTGGACAGCAGTCTCCCTGCGTCAGACAATATCGGAGAGGCAGCCATACACCTCCCTGGGGTAAATGTAGGATATAGAGCAGGGGTGCCCACACTTCCTTGGCTTGCGTGCTACTTTTAAAGCGACCAGGTCAAAATGATCTACCCACATTAAAAATGCTAAATGTTTATATATAAACATCTAAAAAATGGTTTTGAATGTCGTGCGGTCTACCAGCACTACTTTCACGATCTACCAGTCAATTGCAATCGACGTATTGGGTACTCGATATAAAGAATGAACAAGACCATCCATCTATGAAGTGTAAAAATTCTCAAGAGACTCATTTGACCAGTGAAGTGGCTATCGAGACCAGGTAAAATCTTGGTTTAGAAAATGAATCATCATCAGACCTCTTCTCCTAGAAGCCTGCACTGGGCTACAACACAGCAGTACTAAATAAAAAGGGTTAGAGTAACTCTGCCTTTTGTTTGCCCCAGTAATGTGCAGACTTTCTCTACAATTGCAAACAATTTTAATGCAAACGGTTGACAAACGAACATTCAATTTAAATGTGTGAATCTTCCCAGGAGCAAACACTGTATGTAGGATGTATTTTGTAAATAAAATAGGTATATTCTGTACATTGCTAAGAAAATATACTTAAATGAGAAATATTAGATAGACACACATCTTTGACCAAAGAATAAATAAATGTGAAATGAGCTCCTGCTTGTCCTCAATTGTAAATTCTAGTGGCATAAAATAAAGATATGCATTGGTTATATTGGCTGTCCAGGGTCATTATCAGTGTCACCGCTTCATAATGTCAACATTTCCCACCCATGTCATGTGTTTGTGTGTGTGTCTCTCTCTCTCGCTATATATATATATATATATATATATATATATATATATATACACACACACACACACATTTTACAGTACTAATTATATTGAATAGGTATATGCAACATCTTCCATGGCCTCCTCCAGACTTACCTGAAATGAATACTTTCATCGAAAATGCACAATACAAATATACAAAATAGCAAAGCCCTTTACAAAGAAAGGTCACTCAATAGATTGCTGGGATGAAGGTCTGATTGCTGAAATCGACTAGGACTCTCTGAGAGATCGACCTGTCGAGGCTCATCGACTGGCTGGCAACCACAGCTATATAGCATGTCACGGTATTACGGCTCTGCAAAATGCCCCGCCGAGCTCGTCTGGACTGAATGCTGCATTTGATGATGCACACCACCCTGGGAGTCCACAGGAAGCCATAAACAATGCACAGACAGTCTTGCCAAATAACAATTCAACATGGCCATTCAGGTGAAGGGGGTCTCCGGAAGGTACCACTACGGTTCAGATGAAGTGGGTCTCTGGAAAGTACCACTACAGTTCAGGTGAAGTGGGTCTTGGGAAGGTACCACTACCAACAGCAGAATTTGAATCAGCAGCCTCTTGACCAAAAAATATAAATTCTGTGATTAAATGACGGATTGCTTTGCCCTGGTTGGAATTAAATGACTCATTTGACTGCCCAGTGCCAGGCTAAATATGAAACGGAAGAAATGCTCTTTTAAGAATGACCTGCCTTTCACTGATAAGTATTTTATTTAAAGCAAGAACGTCAGATTCCAATGCTGCTTTTATGAAAAGTGCCTTAGTGTTATACTCATTACTACCACTCAATATCCAGTTTAAAAGGGTCTCACTTGACTAGCTGTTAAACCAGGCCCTTAAACTAGAAACGTCACAGGTTTCCAGTGGTTGTAAAACTCGTTGGTTAAACAGCACATTACTTCAGTCCTTCTGGCTGTGCCTTTCATCTCAAATCAGAGTCCAGCCTTCAAAAGCAATAAATCCGTATGCCCATGGCATAATCAGATCAGAATCTGGTGCTGAAATCCCAAATTTCCTGGAGCATGTGTCCTTCTGAGCTTATGTTAGTGACAGGTCAGTTATCTACTGCTTTGAAAAGAATCAAGCTGGATTTCTCATACACGCGATTCAGTGCACAGAATCCTGGGATATGAGTCAAAGGGCTTGTCATTCCACTTTTAACCGCTTCACCACCTGCTGTCTGGTGAAATGAATGACAGCAAAAATGTTGAAATCATGCTTGCTGACAGCACTACGAGCTAAATAAACCACATCACACTAGAAAAAAAAAAAAAAAACAACCAGACATTTATTTAAAATTTAAAAAAATAACAGAAAAATCCCCCCCCCCCCCCAAAATGGCTACGTACATGGCACCAGATAAACAGCGGCAGTTGAGTGAATAAAATGTCAGTGTGCCTCCGCACTGTCAGACTGCTTCTGTGCGGAGAAGCTGAGGCACCGATGCCATGGAAACCTGACGCGGATGGTCGGGGACCCAGTCACAGGCTGATGCTGTCACATGCAGGTGCAGCCATCTTTCCAGCAGCACGGTCCTCGGATGTAGCGAAAGCAAAACGCGGGACTGAAAAAAAGGATGTTTTCAGTAGTTTGTTCCATACTAAGCACTACTGGGATTAAAGAAAAAAATCTATATCCATCACTGACATTAAAACAAGCAGTGTACTCCATAGCAAAAGTCCATTTCTATATCATGCAGACATTCCGGTTGCCGACTGTATAACAATTGGAATAAAAACCAATCAAAAATGTTTGTTGTGTCTTACACCTAGAGGCTGTGCAACGGACAGGAGTATAAAAAATAAGGGGTGGTTTCTTTTCAGTCCAATGGCACAGATGTTCAGGCTGGCTGACTGCTGGAATTGTAAAGAAAAATAAAAGGGAATTGTGCTCTGGCTCAAAGGTCAAGCAAATCGTCCTGCATGCGGCCGTCTCCGCGGGGCAGGCTGGAATGATCGGCACTCACACCTCATTCCTGATACACCCATTAGCAAATGTATTTGAAAATAAAAGCCAAAACTAACCAAATGCTTAAGATAAGTTTTAGACAAAACCAAAAATAAAAGCATTGCTAAAATTCCATATTTACAAAAGGCAGAGCAGATCATGGTGCTGCAGGTAAAATCAGAGTTGGGAAAGGATTACATATTAGACAGCTGCATTTTCAATCTGAATTTGTTAACTATGCATAGTAATCAGATACTGAAGGAGAGAGGAACGGTCCACTTTCAAACAGGTCTGGGCAGAAATGTACCGAAAAGTGTTTCGATTCGTCATCCATAAAATTGCCTACTTAATGTGGCACTTTGTTTTCTTGGAAACACATTAATTATAATTACACTTAATTAAGACACGCACAGCTCTCTGAATGTAATGCAGCGCACTTCCATCCTATTTACATAGCTCTGTCCTGCCAAAGAAAAAGAGGACCGTCTCAAAGCAGTACGTTTCTGGGGAGGGGGGGGTGTAGAAATTTGTGCTGAGACGCAGGGTGTGCAGTGTGGTCGCTCGCACGGAGCCACCCCCACAGACATGTGGACCGTGCCCCTTCGCATGGCTGACTGAGGCTGCAGAGCTGAAATTCGGGGTGGCCTGTCGAGAGAGAGAAGCAGAGGGCAGAGAAACAGCGGTAATCAGATCACACACATTCCAGCATGTTTGGGGGCACGTATGGGGGAAGCTGGCAACTTTGTTATGAATGGTGGGGGTTATAAGGTTCTGCTAAAACAGTAAGACACAAGCAATAGCACAGAGAGGAAGGACATTCTGCCCTCCCCCTCAGCTGCGACCTCTGACATCTCTGGGTGGGGGGGGTCATTCACGGGAAATACTTGCTTTGCCTACAGTTATACCCCTGGGCACAAAATGAACACTCGCACAGCATAAAGGATATAGTGTAAAAGGCTGCCTTAACACAAAGTTCCTATTATGATTCTAAGAGCAGAAACTTTCCTTTCACAAGAATACAGAGAGAAGCTCTGCTGATTGATGCTAAGCACTGTCACCATGGGGCTGACAGGCCAGGTTAGTAGTGAGCTGGGAATTAAATCTGGAAGGATCTAAAAATGGCAGCTTAAAAGGGACATGGGTATTGGCTGTGTGGGGGGGGGGGGGAAGCTGGGCCAGTAGGGGGCATGACGACTCTGATGGACTCGCTTTAAGCCTTAGGGGGGTGTTGTGCAGTGGGGATCGGTTTCAGACTCTGACCGACTCAGCCTGTCCCTGGCGCCTGAAGCTCACCCGTGTCAGGAGGACAGGCAGCGCTTCCCTCAATAAAGGCCGCACTCCTTCAGATTGTTCTTGATGATGACGTCGGTGACGGCGTCAAAGACAAACTGCACGTTCTTGGTGTCCGTGGCGCAGGTGAAGTGGGTGTAGATCTCCTTGGAATCCTTACGTCGGTTCAGGTCCTCGAAGCGGCACTGGATGTAGGCAGCGGCCTCCTCGTACGTGTTGGAGCCTGGAGCGTGGGGGGAGGGGGGGGGGGTAACGAGGTCATGAAATGTGTCACCGGAATGTGACTGGGAAGCAGTGAGCAGGAACGCTGCGATGATGTCATCACCATTACCCTACAGAATCTGCTGAGTGGCACTTGGTACCAGCCAATGATCACGTATCATTTCTTTGCAGGCTGCTGTACCGCACAATCCAGCCTCAAGGGGGAGACATTGCAAGGCTTTGATAATACTGAACGTCTGCCTGAACACATATGTTCAAATTCTCGCAAACATTTCACCTTAAAAGAGCCCAACACTCTCACGTGCTCCCCATTGTGGCACGCACCAACATGTGTGTATGTATCTATTTAACGGCATTAAGGCATGCACCCACAATCATGGGACTGCAGCAACATGCGCAGACACACGCCTAACAGCACTGGGGCTGTCTTATATACTTCATATTTTCTCTCACACACACACGCCTCTGCAGCTGTTATGTAACAGCCTCTCCCTCCCCGCTGGAGTGCGCGCCATGCAGTGCGGCAGCTTGTGCGCAAGGCAACTGTTCATTATCACCCTGCGTCCCGACAATGTAATCCCTCTCCTGTCACTCGTGAAACAGCCTCTCTGTCTCGTTCCATGGTCACAACGCAGCGAAAAGCGCCTCAAAAGGAAATTCTCAATGGTGGCTATTTGGCATGAACTTAGCCTTCTGCTATCACCCCACAGAGCCAAGCGAGTCATTTCACAAGCCATCGAAAGGGCTTGAGAAATATGAAATGGAGAGTGTCTGCATGCGTATGGGTAATTAATGATAACCTTGCACAGGCTGACAGCCACATACTGCTGCGAAATTGAAAACATTTGGCATAGTTGGACTAAGACCGGGCAGGAAAAAAAAAAAAAAAAAAAAAAAAAAAACTGAAAAATTAGTCGATATTAGCATTAAAATGCCAGCTTGAAAATGCAAAGATAACTGGGCGATTATGTTGCAAACCAATCTGTCAAAGTGAGCGTTGAGAGAGGAGGTAAGCTTGGACACTAAGCAGAGCCCATGGCTCCTGGCTGACATCAGATCTTCCAGCTTTACTTCTCAGTCTCCCGTGTTGCCCTTCATGTCATCAAGCTGTAAGCAGATGTTTCACAAAGCAGAAGCTCCCACAGGAATGCGAAGAGCGATGGAACCGGCCACTGCAGACGTCGACTGGGCTTCAATGAGAACCGTGTGTGAATGAACTCTGACACGTGCAAGATGAGCCACCCCCCAACCCCCCCAAGACGAGCCACCACGCAGAACCTCTGTCTTATGCAGACAGATACAGCCATGGTGCAGGGGCCGCGGGTCTGAGGAACGGCCCCATCTCCTGAAGTCTCGGTGAGCGCCTGCAGTCGCAGCACAACAGCCACCTTCCCAGAGGCCTTTGCAGGCACAGCCCCCCGTTACACAACAGTTTGCTGAAAGACTGCAGGCCTGCTTTTGTGTGACAGGGAGCCTAGCGTGCCTGGCTTAAAAACAAATGAATCTTACATACACCAGCTCACAGCCACATAGAGGTTATGCGCAGTACCGTAAAGCGGAAGCAGTGCGATCCGTAGCTCACCTGCTGCTGTGCCACTGGCCGCCATGTCTGAAGATCTCATTCTTAGCATTTTGCGTAAAATCACATTATCAAACATCTGATAATAAAGGGAAACTCCCACACACAGCAGGAGTAACATTTATACGCACAAATTAATTATATAGACAGGTGACTGTGAGCATGACACGGGTTATATATTTTGCCAAGATCAAACAGCCGGGCGAGAGGGACAGAAAGCAGGCCTCTTTCTGGGATGATTCCACTTCAAGGGATTTTTTTTTGATAATTTCTGACTCTCAGTGCGGGTTGTAGTGGGTGGGTATAAATACCCAGTTAAGTTTAACTGCCTAGGGATGCTTTATTCAAAGTAACTGAAACTTACCCAATTACAGACGCCGATATTTTTGCTGCAGTAAAGTTCATTGGTTCCCTGCACCACAGACTCATGGGCAGAAGAACTTCTATACTCCATGTATCCTAAATTATGTAAATAAAGCCCAGAGGAGCAATCAGATATGGGCCTTGCTTACCCTTCATATGCCAGGGACGTTGGCAGACAGCTTTTCCCTCCTGCTGCAGGGACTTTGGAAGGTTTCGCCTTCCAGATCGCCCGACACCACTTTTAAGATGGTCGAGTGTCAGCATCCGCGTACATGAGGTCACCAAACATGAAGGAAAACGGGTGGAGGGCGGAGCCTAAGCAGCTGCTCACCGGTGTACTCCGGGTAGCAGATGGTGAGGGGGCTGCTCTTCACCTTCTCTTCAAACAGGTCCTTCTTGTTGAGGAAGAGGATGATGGAAGTGTCTGTGAACCACTTGTTGTTGCAGATGCTGTCAAAAAGCTTCATGCTCTCGTGCATACGGTTCTGCAGGGGGCCAGGGTGGGGGAGGGGTGTGAGCAGTGAGACCGCAAGCAAGGTTAAAAGCCCAAGTGCCAAACGCTTAACACTGACTGGCCAAAACGGATCACATGAGGTGGCCAGGCCAATGGAAATTAGCTTATATTTGTGCTCAGACATCTTAAACTAAACCATTCTCTCAGCAAGAACTCACAGTACCTGGTACATATATACTAAAAAAGCACATAGAGAAGTATATTTTCTCAATGTTGATAGCAATAAAATAAATAAAACTGGTGGAAATAAAACACAG
>JAODKK010000113.1:779265-791519 GCA_026774405.1 Petrocephalus microphthalmus | reverse complement strand
CGGACACACACATGCAAACACAGACACCCCCGCAGTCAGACACATGCACTACCACAGACACAGACACACACAATCGCCGACACATGCTTTCCCAGCACAGACACAGAACCACACAGCTGTGAGTGCTGGTAGGCTGAGGGAGCTGTCATTCTGCTTGTGCGGCAGCTTGCCTGCAGACTGAGGATGACTGATGTGGCACTGTGTGTTTTCTGACAAGATGAAAGCGAGCTTGAAGGAGCCGTGAGTCAGGTGAGCCAGCCTCCTCTCCGCTTGCTCCTCCCACCTGATCCCCCAGCCTGCAAAATGTCCTTGAGGATGGGTTGCCTAGGAAACCCTGGTTCCCCGAGTGGCTGGGGCGAGAGCGGCGTGGCTCCTGCCGTGTCCGGCCCCATTGCCATGTGAAACAGGGCACTTTCACAGGCCCCTGCCCCTGATGTGATCTGGTTTTTCTCTTGGCTTCTACTTAAACAGTTGCTGGAACTTTCTATTTTGTGTTTTGTGAAGCACATTTAAATTTCCAGGGCCCAGCAAGGACAGTTCTGACATGTTCTGGAAGCAGCACACAATCTCTGGACTGACCCCTCAAGTCCAGAGAGCAGTCTACTTGACGCCTGAGGTGTAATGGTCACTAAGTGGTAACCATGACTACAAGCTGGTAATTGTGACCTCCCAGCAGTGTGAAGCCACAGCTGGTCTGATTAACCTAGTGCCTTTTTACGGAAGGAGCGGAACCTCAGGCCAAATGGACCATGTATGTAGTAAAGCAGACTGACAGGGGCTGTGGAGTGACTGATTGACTTTACGGGAGCCTTCTTGTCCCACTAAATGCCCTTTCATCTGACAGGGTTAGATGCAGATGTTCAAAATGCTTATTTAAATAAGCATTGCATGGGTAAAATATAGATTACAGTAAAATTCTGTGGAGAAACATGAAGTGAGAAGAGATGTCAAAGACCGTCTCTTCCTGCCCAGGGCACGCCCACCAGGTACCAGCACTGGCATTATGTCATGACACCTCCATCCTCTAGAGGGAGAAACTCAAAAAACACACTAACTCCAAAAACACAGAATAAGACACTGCCATAAAATAACACAGTATAAGGCACTGCACTGCCATTTTAAAAAATGCAATATAAAGCACTGCCATAAAAAACACAGTACCCACTATGGTGTGCCTTTGGGGTACTTCCTAGCCCATGTTAATGCCTCAGGACCTATCCTGACTTTCATCTGCTTCCCATGGCTTATGTTTCCCATCTCTCCCACCATACTAGAAGCTGCAGAGATCCTCTAGCATTGGCAACTCCATGTTGGGGGACAGCAGACTTACGGATGCATTGGGGTCAGCGGGTAGCTGAGCTAGAGATGCTTGTCGGGAGACCTCTGCAAATAGTGGGTGCAGGGGAAGTCAGACAGGGGCACACAGTGACACACAGCTGGTGAACCACAGCAACAACAACCATAAGAACAACAACAACCATAACAACAACAACAATGACAACAACCATAATACCCACAAGAAAAACAACAACCAAAACAACCATAAAACAACTAGATAATGATTTCTTGCAATGTGACATATTTAGTTCAGCTTGGTAACTTTTGGCAATGCTTGCTGGTTTTTGCTGTATGGTTGTACACTATTCTAAAAATTAGTTCTGCTTCTGTAGGAGAAATCCCTCATACAGGATACTAATTACAGTATAAAAGGGAAAATAAAACACAGACACAATGAGACACTTAGAGATACCTAAGTCAGTGTTCCTCACACTGGTCCTTGGAAACCCCTGATGGGCTGTGTTTCTGCTACCTGAATGACATTTATTAGTTCTGAGAGTGAGGCTGGGACGTGCATGTGAGGTTGGGATGATCACACTGCCATACAGTACAGAACCTTCCGGCAGCAACTATTGTACAGCACAAAGAATGCAGTAGGTAATGTAGTGTTGTTGGACGTAGGGCCACCTGAAATTTATTTTTATACTTAATTTTTTAAACTTTTTTAATAAACTTCAGTTATATGTGCAAGTCGGCGTAAGTCACATAGGTTGTAAGTCCAGGACCGTCTGTAATTTGTCCTTAGAAAGACAGCAAAATCCATACAATCTGAGCGAAGACGCAGGAACAACGCCAAAAGTGACTGAAAGCCCCGGGGTGCTTTCATTTTGCAGTTGAAATGCAGCCAAAAGGTCAGGTCATTTGAACTCTCTTCTAGACCCCAGGGGGTGCCGCTCTCCAACACGGCATCAAAGCTATGAGTCAGACAGGCGGTGATATAAGAGCGGGAGGAAGAGTGAGAGAGGGAGAGACCCTTTAATCTCGTCACCTGGAGGTCACTGCACTCCCAACGCCATGCCTACGCAGGATGGCACATTGGCACCTAGCACAGAGGGAGCGCGCGAATCGGCGCCATGCAGAGGAGAAACAGCCTGTGAGATTACCCACGTGCCGCAGCTGCTTGTCTTCTGCCTCATTACACTGTTACCTGCTGCTGCTGCTCTTTGCTGATACTTTACTTCTTTTTTCTTATGACCAAATATAACAGAGTAGAATGCTTTTATTGTCATTGTAACTTGTTACAATGAAACTCAATGCATGCAAGCCCCAGCGATGCTTTGTGGTTCATGTGAATATTAAGGGAAAGAAGATAAACTAGATTAAGTTAAATAAATAAACAAACAAGAACATAAAGTATCAAAAATATAAAATGTAGGCTTATAAGACACGTAGAACAGGTAGAGAACGTGAAGACTCCCCAGCCTCTGAATTTCCGTCTATAAGCAGGGTGTGGAAGTCCACAGATGTGACATTCCATGTTATTTGTGTAAATTGACGCTATGTTGCAGGATGGTTTCAGCTGGAGAGGTGAAAAGCTAGAAGGTACAGGTCACCATCTAAGGTAACATTCAACAGTGATCTGGACAAGTAGTAACGGGCAATGGGTTCACATGGGCTGGTGATAAACAGCACGTGCCTGACCTCTCACTCCAAACATCGCGTATCGGTTACCCTCTGGCTGGAAAGGCATCTGCACATAAACAGCTGGCGACTTGACATGCCAAGCCTAACTGGGGGCCGCTTCCCTTCCATGCTGTGGCAACACACAGAACAGCGTGAACTGGCCTGTGCCCACATATTTGGCGGCTGGTCAAAATCTGATATGCTCTGGGATTTCTAACAAGGAAGTTCTGTATAATTGATACAGATTTGTATCCAACACAGCCATGTAAAGCCCCCTGGGGCAATTCTGTTGTGAAAGGCGTTATATAAAATATATTTAATTTAATTGAATTGGACTGATCTGAACTAAATGGAATTGAATTGTTCATGAATTTAATTGAATTGATTTTAATCAAATTGAATCGAACTGAATCAAATTGAATTGAACTGAAACAAAATGAACTGAATTGAAATTAAAAGAAGTTTTGGGTGTTGGGTGAATGCTGTTGTCTTTCACCAATCTCCTGAGTTAATTTTAATACAACATTAAGTAAAAAAATACGAAAAACATTAAACACTGGTAGGCAAATACATTTCTGTCCCACTAGGAGTAGGAAAAGTACAGACAAGCTGAGTTTATGAGTGATTCTGTGCTAGTTAAGGAGCTGAGCAAGACAAATATTGCTCATGGACAACTCTTGCACAAGGCTGAACATGTACAGATGTAAAGTATTTATGAAGTATTTTTGATACAATAAACATATCTGTTAAATCTGTTAAAATTGCAGCAGTCAATCTCTTCCCAAATGTGAATATTTAATCCCCTTGGTTGTAATCCTTGTGATGATAGAATTTCTTAAAAGCAATTCCAGCTTTATCTTGGACACATTTGTTTGCTTTAATTTCACCCAAAATGATGGCATTTGATTTAGCATGTAAACAGATACAGAAATTAAAATACAATCTGTGTGTGTGAGTATGCATGTGTGTGTGTGTATGTGTGTGTGTGTTTGTGCGTGTGGTGGGATCACCATTGTCAATGTCAAGGCCATGGAGCCATGAAAAAAGGCTATTGTGCCCTGACCCCAAATGGAGAGATTATATCAGTTTTCTCTGGAAGGCACAGGGCGGTGTCACCTACATGTAGTTATTTATTCTGCTGGTATCATGCCTCTGGTGAAGCACAATTATAGTCACCCAGAGGCTCTATGGATTCTCACTGACATACACATGCAGGCAAGGAACACACGAACACACAAAAGAGCACACAAATGTTGTGGATGTGCATTATTTCTGTTTGTGTTTTAATAGAGCAAAGAATTGAAAGATACATAGCAGGGAATGGAAAGGTGTCATCACTTTAGACCCAGTGAAAGAAAATACAACGATGATTGACAACCAGCAATCCGTAGCAATAAATAAATAAATACAGAAGATGAATAAATAATTAACTTTTTATTTTTAAAGATCTATTGTTACTCAAACAAACCGTTTCATATCGACTCTTTTGGCCACAGATGGCTGCTAGCTGGGGGGAAAACTTAATCCCTAAATTTCTGTTGGTGGACTGGCAAACGAGCTGGCTCATGGCCACCTCTGTCAGTGTTTCATGCACTGGTTCAGCACATGGCAGTGAATAGTGACAGTCAAGGCGCTGATGTCTGCGGGATGTCTCTGTATTACTGAAAGTGTGTAACATAAATTGGCTCATTGGTGAATCTGTTGGTTTTTCAGTTGTATTTATTAATTCATCACAAATGTAACTTGTCTTGTACCCTTTGTACTACAAATTTTGCAAAATCATCCAATTCCATCAGCTTCCTTTGGGTATTAAAAATAGCATTGTTTATTTACATTAAACTGGATACATAGATACTATCAAATTAAACCTCTGGAATGAATGGTTAATGGTGCAAAACCCAGGCATAACTCAAAAAGTAACATGACATGAAAGAGCAGCAACACTTCTATGAAACACAAGTGAAAAAATAGCAAAACGCCAGGAATCCCATAAACTGAAATATTCAGAAGCTAGTAAACCGACGTATGTAAACAAACCTGCATGCAAGTCAGGAAATGAATATACTGAAGTGCTGTGAGTGTGAAATTACCTCTGTAACATACTAGACTGTGTTAACCAGACATACCAATAGTCATAGGCCTCAACAGATTCAATCTAATGTATGAATCTTCTAGCCAAAACACACGGGAACAAGCCAATGTGTGAAACCAAGGCAATGTATTTCAGCATCAAATCTGTGCATATAACAGAATAGCCATAAATACACCAGCAAGCCAATAGATTCACCAATATGTTCATAGGTATATTAATTAAGCAACACTATAACCTTACAGACATGAGTAAATTGATATGTAAGGTAAAGTACCAGTTAACAGGCAGTCCTGTATGTGCCATAAAAATAACTCAATATGCATATGCTGAATCAATGGATGGATCATTCAAGTACCAATAAAGCAGCAGGTTTGCTAACCACCTATGAATAATTAATATGTTGATGCTTTTCCTTCCCTTTGAATGGCATCCCATAGTTGGGCCTTTCTGGTCTACAATAACAAATGGAAACTGACCATCAGGCCTTGTTGCTGTGAAGCCTTCTGCTCCAGCGTAGCTGCATGTGACTTCAGTGTGATTTCAGTGTGACTTCAGTGTGACCAGTGTGATGCAAACTGAGGGTCAATTAAAGCACAGACTTCTCAGGTTATGCTTCTTGGGGACTGACAGGGCACCACTTCCCAGGGCACGTGTGCACATCAGTCTGTCCTTCACTAAAGCAGAGAGGGCCACAAGCTTACTGGACTTCTGCTAAAACACACGAAAAAGGCCTAATTTGCAGGCCATACCAACTGCACAGATTTTCTTGCAAATTCTACATGTTTTGATGTCAGCAATTTCTGCAAATTAAAAAAAGCGTTTATGCATTGAAAGTAATTATGCATTTTCTTCTGCATTCGAAGATGCCATTCATAACTGCTTCTAGTGCCAGTGTACGTATACAGTGAGGACCAGTGCTGGGACTCAAATGGAGCTGTAGCCAGTTGATGACAGCGTGCTTGGGGAACACTTGGACTTAACCAAAATTTATAAATGAAACTGACACAAGACTTCAAAATACAAAGCAGCTATTCATTTGAGATTCTCTCGCTTGTCACATCACCCCTTTGACACCTAGAATTTAGTTCTATGCTTTAAAAAAGTCAAAGTTGGTTGAAACAACACGAAAACAGAGAAAATGGGTTTGTTGTCTTTTTCTTTGAAATGGAAATAAGATCACTGCAAAACAAGGATGAGACCCCTTAAAGTCATGTTTCTCCAGTTTTTTTGTGAAAATAATTTTTTGAAATGTCACCATTTTCTTCAGCTGTATCTTAAAAATAGATCTCTGCAGAGTCTTTGAGGAGCTTCTCAGCCTTTATCAACCGGGTTACAAGACATTAACAATTTCCTTTTTCAACCTCCATTCATACATCATATATCTAAATTTCTCATGTGACTCACTAGTGTTTTTTATTTACAACAAACACAGTTCACTGTTATTAAAAATGAGATATCCATGATTTTGCCAATGAAATAAAACTGCAATTTCCATCATCGTGTTCCCTATGGGACACTCACTGATTAGTACTGTGGCCTCACATCTACTGGGCCAGAGGGCTGGATTTTTCTGTGCTGTGTGTGTGTTTGAAGTTTGACATGTTCTCCCTAGATCATGTAGGTCTATTGGGGTAGATGGCATTTATAAATTACCTATATTGTATGATCTATTGCAGAGGTGGAACGTTCAGGTCTAGAAAGCACAAATCCGGACCAAGGTTTTGTTTCAACCAACCAGTTGAGCAGAGTCACAGTCACAGAGTACTGAACTGGTTGGTTGAAACAAAACCCTGGCCTGGATTTGTACTTTCTAGCTCTGATTTATTGTGTGCTTGTGTTTTCCCAGTGATCGACTGGCCCACCCCCATTGAGTGCCCTATGCTGCCAGGGATACAATGTGACTCCCCCCTGCCACCCCGGTAGAAGATGGATTGAAATTTGATCAGTAAATCTTTCCAGTGGTCTGGCACAAAACCCTCACAGCTAGAAATGCAGGTGGCGTCTCCATTTCGTGCCTGGCCTCCTGAGCTCTCATCCCGCGTCCTCACACCTCGTACATGACTCCAGCCATTTCCTAGTCTCGGCTCATGCGCGACAGAGGAGCTATTGGACGCACGGGAGTGCCAGTGTGTGAATGAGAGCAGGGGGGAGAAAGACAGCGATAAGGAGGAGAAATGGGGAGGGGAAGACGGATTTGACAAGATGACTGCAGCACGGACAAGAAACGCGAGCGCGGGGAAGCCGCCTGGGCATTGTGTGCCAGACTGAGTTTGCCTATTCATGAATATGTTTATCCCTTTATTTTCTCGTGGGTTAGACATGGGGACGAAGGGCCCAGGAGGCAGCTGCCAGAGTAACCTTCATGATCGGCTTTGTGGCCACAACAAGGCACTGCTGCTTATGGCAAAACAGTGAGGCGGGGCTCCGGTGGGGTTTACCCATAAACAGAGGGTCTGCCCGCTGGGTCCTCGCCGCGGCCTGTCCCACTCCTGCCTGAGTCAGCACCTCCACCACAAAGACCTGGGGCTGCCGCCATGTGTGTCAGCTGGGTAACCAGTCACAAGTCCAGAGGAATGACCACAGGCCAAAAAGGGGCCCTAGTGTATTGCATCAATCTGTGTCTTGGGCAGCTTTTGTCAATTTGAGGCAGAAGTTTCTGAACTTTTGAATCGTTTTTACAAAATGTTTTTGTGTGTCAATGATGCACTTAGCCCAGGATTAGCTGCTTGTTTGAATATCCTTCTACACTAACTATATGTGCACTGCCTAAGTTGGATAGTGAACACTGGTCTAAATTTCACATGAATTGTGCTGCTACTGTAATCTGTTTCAATCTGGACAGGAGATTGATGCTAAAACGGCAGTCTCTCAGGGTAGTGTCACAGTGTCTTACTATCGGTATCCTGCAGCGATTGTTTCCCTATTGGGCCCCTTTTCCTTTCGATTTTCACTACATTCCTGGGTTGCCACATCCTATCCCATGACTTCTCATATTGCCATTTGATCCAATTCAAGACCTTGGCACTGCCAAACAAGGGAATAGCACCACAATGTCTGCAAGATCTCATCTAACCATGCCCTCTTCAAGGTCACCACATTTCTCTATCTCAGCACGTTTGATGGCTTCATGGCTGAAACCAAAATCCCATTCACCTCAGCCCCTGTGAACAGGCTTCAGAAAACCTCAGGTCTGCAGAGTCCCTCCTGCTCTTCAAGAAAAAACTCAGAACCTTAGTGACAAAGCTTCCAGTCCTGAGCACCGGGCTGCATCCTATTGCACTCACAGCTTTTCCTGTGTGGATGTACAGGTAAATATCTCTTTATCTTGTCTTCTACTGCATGAGGTTTTTTGTAGAACCATTCAGTTTAAGCTCTGAGGGCAGTGCATTGTATCCCACACCGGTGCACATTTTAATTTGAATGCAGTGTTTTTGTACTCTTTTATACACATTAGTATTAAAATGATATGTTCTTTGCCTGCAGATTGCATTTGCTGTCTGTTACTAGAGAGGATCCACTTTGTGCTTGTGTGCGCGTATACCGCAGAACCAGAAGCTGCCGGGCCAGCCGTTATGATGCCAGCGGCCTTCCACTGGAAGCTCAGTCGGTGTGCATGCTGCTAAACCATCTGCCAGGTCCCGCCGCCCTTGCAGTGATGGTTTGGCCCCCAAGTGCATTCCCCCCCACCCCCCGTGCTATGCCGGGGCCACCTCCCCTCACTGTTGTGGAAGAACGTCATCGTTACTTTCGCAAAAATAAGTGACGGTAGGTTGCTCAATTAAAGGTTACTCATTTTAAAATATCACACTAATGGAAGAGAAAACACTGTGTATTGTGTGTGATGTCCTGATTCTGTACCATTCCATATACTTTGTTAGAGCTGTTGGGCATGGTACACGCAGTATCATGAAGTCCCAGAGGATTTTCAGAACTATACAAGTATACATCTCTCAGTGGGAACCCTAGTGTGGATGCGTTGCAGTTACTCTTAGCCAAATCCTGATCCATTGTCAGGGTTTTTCAGAGATCAGCATGTCTCCTAAATATCGTGTAATGTTAGGGGAAGCGGAAGTGGAGGCTGCTAGCTAAACCCAGCACGGTTTGTATGTCATCAGGTGGCACAGAAGCACGCGGGGCAAAGCAGCGATAGTGAGAATCAGCTGAAGAGCTCCTTGACGGTACTGAGCCCAGTGATGCGTTAATGTATTCCGGCAGCATTAAAAAATGCAGCCGAGTGTTGGTCCTGTTACTATGAATATCACGGGTGGCAGCGCTATCAGAATCCTTGAATAAGTCTGCTGATGATAAACATTTTAATTAGCAAACAGCATTTAAGCACGCTTTCTTCCAGGCTCCTGAGAACAACACACAAGCACTAAGTCAATTTCTACCTTGAAAGGACCGGACAAAGGATTGGGCGTGACTAATTATGGTCGCTGCAAAGACCCTCAGTAGCTGCAGGCATTGGTGTCTCTACAGAACTGCTCAGTCAGCAGCTATTACAGGTTTTCCCGTCTTTTTATGCAGAAGGACAGACTTTTCTTGGTATACGTTACAAGAGCCAGGTATTATTCATGAAGGGCAGCACTTTGTGAAAAGAAGTCAATGCTTTGAAGTGAAACTGGACACAGGCAGGAGCAGCAATACTACTTGTACCTTCTGTTGAGAAATAACATTCTTACAATGCTTTCATAACATAAAACAAAAACATGAACAATGCTGTAAAATGTCAGGCTCCTATGGCCCGTAGTTTAGTTACAATTGCACGGTTGATTGTCTAGAAAGGGCGGGGTTTGTGGCGCCGGCGTCGGGCGCGAGTCCAGGTTCTGCACCGTGTAATGTGCTAAAGCGTGCCTGGATTGTCGAGTGCAAATAGACAGGCCTTCACGCGCTCATCCTTGGATGGCACGAGGCCCGGAGGGAGGGTACCCAAAAAATAATTAATACAAGACTACACCTGCCAGCAGGGGGAGCATTCAGCCACTCCCTACAGAGCCTCGTCTATGGCCAGGCTGTGAAGCACACACACGCTGCATACTTTCCCCATCACGTGTCCCTGACTCTACCTTTAAAGTGGAACACAAGTCCAGCCCAACCAGAATAGCAATCCCCCCCCATTGTATTGCACCAAACTATATAGATGTTTGACAAACTATGTACCCTGAACCACAGAAGTATCTCTGATTTCCATCTGCCACTGCAGCTCGGTCAATATATTAGCTAGGAAGTTAGAGCCCAAAGTATTTGGTAGATCCAAAATTTTTTTCTTATCCTGTTTATCTGTTTAAAGCTACCCTCGGGCAGCCAGGCCACCCTCACAACTCCCGCTTAGCAGGCGGCACTGTCCTGACACAACTGTCTGAGAGTATGAGGTCGCTGTTCAGGTTGTGATGCTCCATAAACTCGGAGGTCTCTTCCACAATCTGGCCCGGGATGCGGAAGTCGACAGGCGTGGGCTCCTGTGCCAGCGGCTCGCGGCCTGCCGGTGCCGAGGCCCGCCAGTTCTCTACCTTAGGGCTGGACGTGCCCAGGGAGCCGCGGGCCTCCTGACCACAGCCCGTGCTCTGGAGAAACTGCAGGAAGTTCTCCTCGATGGAGGCCTCCCGGCTGGGCAGGCCGTCTTCCTCCCCAGGGCCTCCGTGCTTGAAGAGGCAGGCCAAGTGCTTGCCTAACTCCTGCCGGATCTGCCGGTTCAGGCAGCCATAGAAGAACGGGTTCGAGGTAAAACAGAAGTAGCCGATCCAGGTGACCACCTCTTCTAGTTGTGCTAGTGAGGCCGGTGGGGCAGAAGCCAGCCCAGAGTACAAGTGGAAGGAGAAGTAGGGCAGCCAGCAGCAGAGGAACTGGCCGCCCACGGCCAGCAGCACCACAGCTGCCTTGCCGCCACTGAAGGTCCTCTGCGGCGTGTTGCGGGCCCCCCCCCCAGAGCTCGCCACCATGGTGGAGCGGCTGCTGAGTGACTCGGAGCGCTGCCGTGGCGTGTCCGCCCAGGTGGGCAGCGGCCCGTGCTGCATGGCCGCCACCCGCGCCACCTTGAACATGTTGCAGTACACCACCAGGATGATGAGCACCGGGCACAGGAAGTAGAGCAGAGTGAAGAGGACCATGAAGATGGTGCGGTTGGAGCCGCCCGTCCAGTGCAGGGAGCAGTGGCCGCGGCTGGGAGCCGGAGCCGACGTGGGCTGCAGGGCTGTCCCGGGGCCCTGCAAGGCCCAGCCCAGCAGGGGCAGGGCTGACATTACGATGGCTTTGATCCAGATGCCCACCAGCACTGAGGCCACCAGCCCCAGGGTCATCTTCACCTCGTAGCGCATGGGGTGCACCACATAGTAGTAGCGCTCAACATTGATGGCGGAGATGGAGAGGATGGCGGCACTCACCAGGCAGACGCTCAGGCAGAGGTAACTGCGGCAGAGGGCCTCGCTGGCAAAGGCCCGGTCCGAGAGCATACCCAGGGGCATCAGGACCAGCGCCGCCAGCAGGTCCACCAAGCACAGGTGGAACACGAAGGCAAACTTGCGCAGCTGAGGCGTCTTGACGATGACCACCATGACGGCCACATTGCCCACCACGGCGAGCAGGTCCATGAGGAGCATGGCGAAGAGGGCTAAGGACTGGGCGAGGGCCCCTCCCTGTGGCTCCACGGCCCCTGACGCATTGGGGGGTGGGAATGTGGGGTGCTGGGGGCCGGCATGGGAGGGGCTCCGCGAGGAGAGAGCGACGGGCTCCATGGGAAGGCGGGCCGACGCGAGCGGGAGCTGCCCCTCACGAGCCCATCATCCATGCTTCCCGGCCAGTGGGCGGGAGCAGAGGTGAGGAAGGCCTCCAAAAGCGAGGTCAGGCGTGTTCAGAGAGGGCACCTCAGGGGGCACTGCAGCACGCACGGACTGGCAGCTTCGGGGCTGGACCTCAGGCTGAGATCGAATCAGTGCCGAGGAAAGGCAACTTATCCAGTGCTTCGAAGTAGAGGAATCGACTTTTATTCCCAATAGCAGAGAAGCTGACCTAGGAGAGACAGAGAGTGTCACAAACTGGATGTATCAAGCTGAACTGTCTGACACCGCAGCGCAGAGAGACAACATCGTTCACATACATCTTTGTCACCACCCAGCATTTACACTGTAAGCCCATTACCATGCTGACTAGATGCAAGGACTTACCTAGAAATTCTGGCCCCCTGACAAAATATCACCTTGCCCCC
>JAODKK010000113.1:695844-729191 GCA_026774405.1 Petrocephalus microphthalmus | reverse complement strand
CACACTCCTGTTTCATATTTGCACATCCATCAGCCCAGTGACTGCTTTGTTATTAAAAGGATACTTTTCAAAATTTCAACAAATTGATAAACTAACATGCACTGTAGAAAGCCATCAGTAGCTTTACTGAAGCTGATTTATGTAACACACTTAACATGGAAAGACCCAAAACAAAACTTTGAGTTTTGTGTGCAGTTTAGTTTTCGATAGTGGCTACTGTGATTCAACTACCTACTCTAATTATTAATCTGTTTAATAAGAGATATCCTAAAGCCTGATGAACACACGTAACAAAACAGTGTGAATTCTAGCACAAAAGTAACATTTCATATCAGCCAATTGCAAAAATAATATGGCAAATCCCATAAACTACTGAAAGTGCTGCAATTGAACAACATTTAAAAAGCCTTTCGGCATATAGCTGGTTGGTTGTACAGCTCAGTTCTTGCTCACTGTCAGGTCATCGTAATTCTCATACACACGCAGAAACACACACACACACACACATCTCCAATTTCTGGTATTTGGCAGGCTGACATTGCTCTCCTCACACCCTGTCCACACCCCCCAGCATTCTTGTGATCTCCAAATAAACTATCCACCATGTTCAGCGAGCGACAGGCCCTCCTGTGCAGCTTATAGGGGTCACCTTTCCACAGGCATATGACACAGACACAGCATCCAAAATCACACAGGTTCAGGGTACAGGACTAAGATGGACGAGAGAACCTCCTGTCATTAAAAAAAAAAAAAAGCAGAAAAAGCAGCAGAGGACGGGGTGGCGGCTGAGGAGCAATCGCGGCACTAACTCCGCCTCTGCCTCCCTACAGGGGGGCTCGCTTCAGCTGCATGGGGTAGAAGGGCCTGCATACATTCATGCATCATTCAACACAGCAAAAATGCACGAACCTTGGCGAACCAATCTGGCTTAAATACAACTTTGAGTGCAAACATTATCACTATATAAATCATATTTTACCCCAACAGGACCTAGTAAAAAGTTATGTGTGATTCTTTTTGGAAGAATTCGAATGTATTAATATTCTAATGCTGCATTCAATAGTTATAATTCTGAGGTTATTAGTAAAGTTCTGTATATGAGTCGAAACTGCAATGATATTTCCAGCTAAGGGGGTTTTGGCTTAAGTTCCGCAAGAAGTTCTGGGCGGGGGGGTCACACTTATCGGATAAAGGGATCTTTACACATGACAGTTAACGGCGATTTACAGAACTCAGAATAGAGTATACATTAAACTTGCATGTCCTTGTACAGTTTCAGTTCCAGTCATCGCACGGGTACAGGCACATTAAAGGAGGACGACTTAACAAAAAACATGTATATAAAATCAGCAAGTAGGGATTTTAAAGTGGTTAAACTGAAAAAGTAAAAATCACGCTGACGACGTTTCTGTACCGTATGAAGACAGGTATTGCCATAAACCAGAGATCGGGCCCGTACGACTCTAAAAGGATTCTTTTTTTATCGTCTTCATTGGACACGAGTTATCAGAAGCAGACATATTTGTACACAGTTAAAGTACCTTTGCACTCCGATTCCTGCTACATAAAACGTAACCATTTGTCAGAGTACTTTTACAGAGCTATTCACGGATAGCGGGGCGGAATAATAGTAATAATAATAATAACAACAATTAAGCTCCCCGGAAACACTAACTTTGCAGGGGTTGCACACAGCTTTCCGAAATAAACTTGGTGTAAAGCCTATGAGGGCGGATGGCAGGAAAGCGCCGCTGCACTCACCCACTGCAGCGCCCGCAGGAAGCCCAACGGCTCCTTCAGCAGAGCCACGTCTGCTTGGAATCCCGATACCACCTTCTAAAGAAAGCAGAAACACAACACAAGCCCACTGTCATGAAATAAGCAAAGTAAACGCACGATCGGATCTAGTAAAAGGCACGAAACATCTTTAACTGACTAGCAATGCACTACCTGAAGGACTGCCTCCATTGCAGGGTTCAAACAACTTTTAAAAACTATGAACTAAGACAGAGTTGTATAAATCAAGCAGAATTCAAGTATCCGGCAGACGAATTAACATGCACGACTTGAGCAAGACCTTTCATTTCAAACTCGTTGCAACTTTTTGTGCCGGAGAGTGCGGCGCATATGAATCGAAGCGAGCGGCTCTTAAAGGGACAAGCAGCAAATTCGGTCCCGGTCAGATAAGGTTCGATAGCTGGGAAATAATCAGTTCTACCGTGCACCAATGAAACGTCACTTTCTGAAACTGTAGAAGCTCAGGGTGAGACGGTGTACTCGAAAACAGTGTCTTCAAACTTCTGCCTCGGAAATATTAGTCCAAGCATCGTCGGTGGGGGAGGGGGGGGGGGTGAATGGATCCTAATTGTAACCATTATTATAGCACACTGAGAAGGCAGACTGAACCACAGCGGCTCTCATACCGTGCGCACACAATAGTGTAGTTGCACCACGACCTAGTTACAGTTACTTAGCATCAGATTAATTTTACCCCTGACTTGAGTCCAGCCAGAGAATTTCATCCACATCGCAGGAAATAACCACCGCAAGCATAAATACCTCTTGGCATGTTATTTTACACCCCTGGTCAAAATAATTTCTGGTTCCCATTCAGCTTGGAGAAGGTTTATACACTCATTGTAATTATAGTGATACAGATTCAACAAGTATGCCAAGAAACTCCTCTACAGTGTCCACGAAGCTAGTGGGACAAGGGAAATAAACTGGAAAACTCCAGGAGTAGTATAACGATGCTGTCTCAGTAGAACTTTTTGGAGACCTCCAATCAACATAAGCAGTTGCGTACATGCTGACAAGGACATACACTATATTGCCAAAAGTATTGGGATGCATGCCTTTACACACACATGAACTTCAATGACATCCCATTGTTAATACATACACTATATTGCAGAAAGTATTGGGACACACCTCCAAATCACTGAATTCAGGTGTTCCAATCACTTCTACGAACGCAGGTATATAAAATCAAGCACCTAGGTATGCAGACATCTACAAACATTTGTGAAAGAATGGGTCTCTCTCAGGAGCTCAGTGAATTCAACTGTGGTACCGTGATGGGATGCCACCTGTGCAATAAGTCCATTTGTGATATTTCCTCGCTACTAAATATTCTGCAGTCAACTGTTAGTGATATTATAACAAAGTGGAAGCAACTTGGAAGAACAGCAACTCAGCCACAAAGTGGTAGGCCATGTAAAATCACAGAGCGGGGACAGTGCATGCTGAGGCACACAGTGTGCAGAAGTCGACAACTTACAGACCTCCAAACTTCCTGTGACCTTCAGATTAGTTCAAGAACAGTCCATAGAGAGCTTCATGTGATATGTTTCCATGGCCGAGCAGCTGCATCCAAGCTTTACATCACCAAGTGCAATGCAAAGCGACGGATGCAGTTGTGTAAAGCACACTGCCACTGGACTCTAGAGCAGTGGAGATGTGTTCACTGGAGTGAAGATTCACGCTTCTCTGTCTGGCAATCTGATGGACAAGACTGGGTTTGACGGCGGTTGCCAGGAGAACGGTACTTGCCTGACTGCATTGAACAAAGTGTAAAGTTTGGTGGATTATGGTGTGGAGTTGTTTTTCAGGGGTTGGACTTGGCCCCTAAGGCTGTTCAATTAATCGGATTTTTACTTCGATTTCGGCTCCAAACGATCACAAAAACAATGTAATCAACAACAAACAAAAAAAAACATTTAATTAAAATAATTTTCCCGTATTACGCTCTGCGAGTATGCTCTTATTTTGTCGTGCGTTCTGAATGACGCGCGCACGCGCACTTCCGCTAAGCTCACACGTGTATTCTGGTAGTCGGCGAGAATAAAGATGGCAGAAGGAGGAGGGGAACAGTAGTAGCTGCGTTTCGTCAGCAAGAAAAGTAAAGTAAGTTCACTGGTGCGGGAACACTTTGGATTTGAAGACACAGACGTGGATGAAAAACATTATGTACAAACTTACATGTACTCGGTGGTGTGTGCGCCATTCAGCAAGACGGCGAATCTCTTTAACCACCTAAAATTAAAACACCGACTGATTTACGACAAACTAATACAGAATCAGAAAAGGCAAAGTAGCAAACCCGCATCGGCGTCCTTCGCAACACAGACACACTCTTTAGTGCAGCCTATTTATTTTTATATTTTTTACATTTTATTTAGATTTTTGTATTTTATTTTTGATTTAGTACTTTGTTTCAAGAGATTGTGGAACTGCACTACATTGCTGATTTTATTTACTTGTCTTTACTATTTTTTTATAATATTTGAAAATTATAGTTGGTTTGCTTCTTTATGTGCAGTAAATACAATATGTTTCCAGAGTCAATGAACAATATGAGAAATCGTGTTAAATAAACGTGATTTCAATATTGCCTAAAATGATCGTAATTATGATTTTTTTTCCATAATCGAGCAGCCCTAGTTCCAGGGAAAAGAACTGTTAAAGCTTCAGCATACTAAGCCATTTTGGACAATTTCATACTCCAAACTTTGTGGGAACAGAACATCTTTGGGATGAATTAGAGTGGAGACTGTGAGCCAGGCCTTCTCGTCCAACATCAGTGTCTGACTTCACAAATGTTCTCCAGGAAGAATGGCCAAAATTTCCCATAAATGCACTCCTAAACCTTGTGGAAAGCCTTCCCAGAAAATTTGAAGCTGTTATAGTTGCAAAGGGCCAATTCCATATCAAAGCCATGGAAATAACATTCCCTGCCAACTCTAAGAAGACCTTCACATAATCTTGGCTTCAATTATGGGAATGTTCCCTGTTAGCAGGATGTAATCAATTGCACCACACAAATCTCATTTAAGGTCTTGCCTCTGTGACTCTTTCCTCCTTCAGCCTCCTCAATCTGATATTTATCTCCCACTGCTCTCTGGATATGTCTCCATTGTCACAAAACTCAGGAGAGCTCACCTATGGCTGATGTTCTCATTGCTGATGGAGGAATCAAGCAATTTGTGTTCGCTCTTGGGAGATTGGATCTTCCTTATTGATAACTGGAGTTTGCCATTTTGAATGGCAATGTTACTACAGAAAGCAAGTGTTCCCTTATGAGTAATAACATAACATTTTTAAGATTTTTCTGTATACTGAACCAATTCTTGAACCAGCATGTAAATAATCCAATACTTTCATTAATCGTGCAGGCCTTCATCATTGAGGCTAATATCAATCTTTCAAAGAGGAAGAAATCAGTAAAAATCATCAGCATGGCTTTATCTCATTAGATAGCATCAGGAGTCTGGTGTTTGTGCTCCATACAGTGAATGCTTTCCATTTATTAAAGATTCAGTACTTTAGTGAGGACACATAGAGACAGGTATGGATAAAGTCAATGGACTATTAGACCAGTTGATTACAACAACCTTTAGCATGTTTTAAAGAAACAGTACTCTTAAACAGATTTTATGAAAATGTGCCACATTCATAGGTCAACATATAGTCACATAAGATTTTGTTACAATGAACCTGTCCTCCTTAGTACCAAAATTGAAAAACAGTTACATGATTCATAGTAGCATCAAGAATATAAATCAATTATGTTTTCTAAAATAAATAAGCCATTAACGTTTGGTGTTTTGAGGTATAATGCTAGTTAGTAAGCCATGAAGTGTAACAGACCATAAAGGCCTTCCAGTCTTATGTCACACTGCATTTCCATCTACTGTCATTTTCCCACATTGCTTTATCTGCTTAGTCTAGACATGGCTGGCCTCTTGCTCCTGTCCATGTCTATGGTCTGCTGTAGGGGTCCAGTCCGCTCTCGCTGGCAAGCTGCAGGTGTGAGGGAAAAACTGAAACGTTAAGCAGGAATCTGCCAATATTCTGCCCGCTGTTCATATCAGTTACCTTTGGACATAAATCTTTCTGTTGGATGTCTGTCATCTTATGTTAAAGCAATATGTTAAAATGCCCCTTTCCAAATTCAAATTCTTAGTGATCCACAAATCCTTGCTGCTGTACAAATGTAAGCAGATGTCAGTATGTCCTCCAAGAATTAAAGGAAGCTTTGTTTGCTACTCAGAAGACAAGAAGTCCACCTAATTTTCTTCACTAAATGTCAAAAAGGTCCATTACGCCTGTATATAGTATATGCATTTTGCATTCCTGAAATATGCGTTAATAGGTTTGAGTGGAATATGGAATATAATCTAATGCTGCATCAGTGTGCATGGCAATACAAGGATGCATGTGTTCAAGAAAGCCATGCAAGTAATACATATACATACATGTCTGAGAGGCAAACTCATGTTTTCTATGATGGGAGGTGCATGTTTGTATGAACTGGAAATCCCCTCTGCACTCACAGCCAAGGCTGACTTCACGCCCTGAAGTTGGAAGAAGACTCTGGCGCCCTCCTCAGGGCAAATGGCCTTTAGCTCGTTGTGCGTCAGAGCCAGGACCTGGGAACCGGTGAGCACCCCCAAGCTGCGCACCGTGCTGAGGGACGAAAAGGACAGCGAGGGAGCCCGGAGACAGACAGGTGACGGCTGATGCTCATGTAATACAGCCATTCATTAATGTGTGCTCCATTTTATCTGTTTTTACTTTTTGAATAGTCATATACAGTAACCCCCTTATGTTAGCAGTTTTGGTTATTTCCAAATTAGCAGTGAACAATTAAACAGAAGTATTTCTGGAGCTTGCTGAAAGATCTCAGAAACTCGCAGATGAAACGTAAGCCAAAATCAGTACTGAAAATGATTTGGATCACATACAATCATATATAAATATTAGTACTGCGTAATATTTGTTAGTGTAAGTTCATACATTCACATGTTGCTGTCTTTGGAATCGTGGAATCTTGCATTTCTCTCAGTAACTTTTAAACTTTTCAGTGCTGTTAATTTTGCATCTTTAATAAGATAATCCAAAACATAATGCTCCCAGTGCATACATGAGTAACGTTGTACATACATGGGCATAATTTAGATGGTTTGCATATTCTATAAAAAAGGTCTTGACAGGAAATGACAAAATAATTTGACATACAAAAACTACGGTACAGTGCTGTTTGTTCAGAAATTGGTAAATTGGTAATAAATAGATGTTTTATGTAATCCTTCAGGCTAGAGTTGAGGTTAGGAGTATTATTCGTGGACTGTCACATTCACATACGTGTTCCACCCCTAACACAGTAACGAGGTTACTGTATATGTAATCATTTTATTTGTATGTGTGGCAGTGGTGACCTAGTGGTTAGGGAAGCAACTGTGTAACTATGTACAAATGCTTCGAATCTCTGACCAGCAAGTACCACTGTGGTGCCCTTAGCAAGGTACCGTCCCCAAGCACTGCTCCCTGGGTGCTGAATTAGCTGCCTACTGCAATGTCACATTCAATGCAGAGGGCACGTTTCATTGTTGTGCACTGTGTGTGTACAATCACATTGTAAATACTGTGGTGTTGCTAACAGGGTCAAAACCATTGCTGTAACTGTGGCCTTACATTTTGGAGAAGCCCTTGTACTCCAGCCAGGCCCTCACATCCTCGGGCTGGGACATCCTGTTAATGGGCGGGGCTGAGCGTGGGCCCTGCAAAGTCACATAGGTCATACATGTCACCGTCCCCTCGATCAGCCCACGATTCTTCATCGTTTTAGTTTCTGTTACGGATGCTTTCCATCCACGTCGATCTGCACACCTCAGGCTCACGCATAGCTGGATAACTGCACTACAGCAGTGCTACTTTTTAAGTGCCCGCAGATACAGAAAGGTCTGAGATGTGCGTGCTAGGTATCTGGGAGTGATCTCACCTGCGGCTGCTCTGGGTGCCTGTCCTGCTCCAGGGGCTGCAGCACGTTAGGGGGAACAAACCCCTCGTTGTTCTGGATGCTGCGCACTTTCCACCATTGCTTAGACTGGTCTAGCACCTGCACATGCAAACAGACTCACATTAGGGATGTGGTGGCTGGGGCTTTCTGTGATTAGCTGTTACTATCATTACTATTAATACTACCCTCGAAGCAGGAGGTGCCATAGTATCAATGCAGTAATCAGATTTGACCTCATAATCATGTTTGCATCACTGCAGCTTCCCTACAGACTAGTTTGCCCTGTTTTATTTGCTTAAAGCTTTGAAAACATTCCTATTTTACATCCCAGCTCTTACAGCTGGGATGTAAATACGGACCTTATTTATTCACTATACTGCACTACTGTCACCCCTCATCTGCGCATATATTTATAACTGTGCATAGTTATTTATAATCTTGTTTTAGGCTGATGTTTATTGTGTTGATTTCTGTTGAAGTCCTGTGCATTACTTGTCAAATCCTAAGCATTACTAGTGAAGTCCTCTGCATTACTTGTCAAGCCCTAAGCATTACTTGTCAAGTCCTCTGCATTACTTGTCAAGCCCTAAGCATTACTTGTCAAGTCCTCTGCATTACTTGTCAAGTCCTCTGCATTACTTGTCAAGTCATCTGCATTACTTGTCAAGCCCTAAGCATTACTTGTCAAGTCCTCTGCATTACTTGTGAAGTCCTAAGCATTACTTGTCAAGTCCTCCGTGTTAGTTGTGAAGTCCTCTGCATTACTTGTCAAGTTCTAAGCATTACTTGTCAAGTCCTCTGCATTACCTGTCAAGTCTTAAGCATTACTTGTCAAGTCTCATCTCTCATTTGCAGTATTTGGTTTTACTCCATTTCTGTGCATTCAGTCTGTGATTCTGGATAATCCTTTTTACTCAGCATCTCTCTTCAGTTCCTCTTGCTACAGCTGAGCTTTTATTTAACAATTCTAACATAATGAGCTTTTTGTTTAACAATTTTAATATATATGAGTTGATCCCCCCCCCACCTAACCTGCACCAGGTCCCCCTTCATGACACTGAGTTCCTGGGAGTTCCTAGCCATGAAGTCATATGTCACACGCATGTAAGGAGCTGGTCCTCTGGGGAGACAAAGCAGGTACACACAAGCACATGGGCCAGTGCACTTTATTCATGTCTCAATTAGGTGCCACAGTAAATATTTTTAAGAAATATTCCAGAACTTACTGTGATGGTGATGTATCCCAAGGACCACAACTCTAATACAGAACAATAAGAACATTTGCTGAAAACACCGTGGCTCTCATATGAATCTAACAACAATTTTTAACATTTAAATATCGAACTCTGAAAATGTGTTTATTAGTTAGTGATCATTGCATTACCTGTGAGGCAGAACCGATGTTGAATATTACAGTCAGATACTGCAGCACAGCTTATATTCCTGTTAAGCCTATATTTCTCTATGGAGTTATGCATAAACTACCTGCATACCTGGCCTAATTTTTACATTTTACTCATTCATACACCTGGATATTTAGCACCTTGCTCTAGGATGACAGCAAGTGTGGAGGAAGACTGAAGGCTGAAGAATGTTAATTAACACAACTAGAATGCAATGACTCTGTGCATTCATATGCATTATGATGCATTCATAACGTATTATAAATCCAGCTATAACTATTTATAAAAAGGCATAACACATTATAGTCATGTGCATTATGAATGATCTATGAAGGTCTCATCTATAATGCACCACAAACACCTTCATAATGCAGCACAGAGCATCTTTAATGTTTACAACGGCCATTATAATGCATTATGAAGGTATTTAGATCAGATGAGACCGTCATATAGCATTCATAATATGGCTATACTTTGTAATGCCTTTTTATAAATATTTATGACCATGTTTATAATACATGTACTTTATGAATGTGTGAACAGTTATTAGGCTTTATGAGTATGGGCTACATACATACAGATCTATCTGTAGAAGTCTTAGAAAATGTCATCTCTGAATCATGCAGTAATCCGACTCATCCTGAAGGTCCTATTACTGCCCTGAGAAGTAGTTAATGTGCTCACTGCTTCCACACTTGTTGATGTGCGTTTGTGCCCTGTTCGAAAGCTTACAGAATCTGTATGCAATGCTAGATTATTTTAGTTTCTATAACACATGCAAGAGAATTAGTGTTTAAAATGTCGACGTATCCAGTCTGCCCCTTTACCCTGATCCTGAATTCCACTGACCTGCACCGGGCGAAACTGGGAGGGTCTCTCGTCCTGGTATGGCTGGCTGTTAGAGTGGCTGATGGGCTGATAACTGGGGGTGTGCTGTGCTGGGCTTGATGGCTCCCAGCCATCATAAAAAACTGGTTTGTATGGAGGGACCATATCCCCATTAGGCCACCGGGACCTGAAAACACATGGAACCATCCTCAGCAACTCACCATGGATATAACATACAAATATTGTTTCATTTAAAGTTCTTTCTATGGCTGATATAAAAGTACTTAATGCTAGTTTTAGACTAACTCAGACATTTGCATTGTCTGTGAAGTTTGCATGTTCCCCCTTTGATCGCATGGGTTTCCTCCGGCCCCCAGGAGAAGTAGTATACGTAAACTGGCCACAGTGTGTATGTGTACGTGTCTTGTGATGGACTGGCAGGCCAGAGTGTCCCCTGCTGCATGCTCTGTGTTCTCAGGCTCACTACAACCCTGTTCTGGATAAGCAGTTATAGATGGATTGAACATCTATACACAAGCCAATCCACCTTATTGCTTAACAACTGTCTTCTTGGCTTTCAGTCAACAAAAGAAGCAGATGGTACTGGAATCAGTCATATGGTTTCTCCAGGAGGCAGGATCTTACCTGTGAATTAGCAGAACTAATGAAAATGGTATACAACCAGTTACACCTGATTGCACTTCTACCACCGGCCATTGTGTAGTGCTGTGTCTATTCCATCACTATCCCCTCAAGGCCCCCTAAACGACAACACTGAAGTCTTTTCTTTGTCCTGCTGTGTTAAAGCAGCAGGCGCGGCAACAGGATGTGCTAAGTGCACAGCAGCAGGTGCGAGTGCGAGTGCAGCGCACCTTGGGATGTTCCAAGCATCCCCCAGGGACTGCCAAAGCTTGTTCTCCTCAGGGGTGACCACCTGCTTCATAAGCTGGAGAGCTGGCTCTGTCGGCAGGGGGCTGAGGACGGAATGGGGCAAGTCTGGAGGACAGTGTGATACTACCTGTAGTTATGAGAACAATATAACAGAAACAGCTAATTAGATCTCTCATCTTCAGTCACATGATGAACAAATCATTAGCTATTCACAGTGATGATAGGGGCAGTCTTGTAGACTCCCTCTACATTCCCCGAAAGTATTTCAAGCTCCACCTGAAGGCTTTCTCATCATAAACTTAAATTCTTAAGATGTTTTTTTGGCTTGTGGTTGCTTCTGAAACTCACAGATGTCATGGTCATCTAATGAGCACAGGAGACATGGATTTGACTGCAGCTGAACTACGCCAACCTTCTGGCATATCTGAAGATATGGGTGTTGGGCAGAAGCCATGAATAAGCACAAGCAGAATACGAAAGGGAAGTTCAAAATGCTGTTGTTTGGTATAAGTGATGAGGGCGATCTGCTTGGGCTGAGCTGGTAAAATACTTACGAAACGGAGAGACGAGAAGAGAAGGTGTACAAAGTCCTCAGCACTGGGGTTACTGATGTGTCCATTAACCCTGCCCTATCAAAGCCAAGAAACCAGGATAAGGTTCAGAACTTTGTGATACAGACCATGGCACAAACTCTGCATTAACAGATGTTTCTATTGCAAGCTTCTCAGGCACTGCACTGTGGAACGAACCCCCTAAATTCCATCTGTGGATACTTTCCTGCAAACGCTCTTAAATTATTATCATTTAGTTACTCAGAAAGAAAAAGACTGCATATATGCAAATGTTAAATTTGCTGTTATGTTGTTCTACTTAAAATTATTGGAGGACTAGAGTCCACAGAATAAAAGGAAAGCTGTACAAACCAAAAGGTTGAATCCATACTTGAATTTCTGTAAGCAGAGTGCAAATTCATTGCGTGCTGGCCTCTCTTCTGGGGTTTAAGGAAAACCAAACAATGGGATGAGTTTCAGAAAATGTAAAGAGGCATTTAAAGAGGATTGGTAATCAATGGAATGCATGGTTGAGTTCTGGTGGTGACACTGCTGTCAGTAACTGTCTTTATAAAGCATTTTTGTGATAAAAACTATCTATGTTTAATTTCTGCTTGGCCTTTCTGAGATGGCTAAACAAAGGTCATGTCAGTGAAGCTTAGCTCATACTACACTTTTCTGCATGCCGTTACATACTACATTTGTCCATGGACACAGACACTCCCGGTGAACACATGCGTACAGCAGTGATATTCTCCCAGACCAGTAGAGGGCATGTGTTACGACAAAGACAAATGCAAGCAATGTAGGAAAATGGGAAAAGTTTTAAAAGTTGTTACTAGGCTTCAGCAGTATTACGGTAATATGGCATAAGGTGGTATTTAAAAATCTTCATGACAAAATAAGCCAAGATTAGCACCAATTCACCAAATATCTGTTAGACCCAAAATCAGGGCTCCATGTGGACACTGGTGATTTATGTCACTCACCCTGTGCTATTTTTAATTCACCTTTTGGCTTTTTGCCCTTCTTCTTCCCTTTATGTGGTGTGGTTGCCGCTGATAATTTGGCCATGAAGTGCTCAATGTCATCAATGACGTGATTGAAGATTTCCTGCAAGACCACAAACAAAACTGTAGTCTGGGAAAAGGTTTTGGGAGTGGTGGGTGTGGCACGGGGGTGTCAAACTCATCACAGTCGGGGCCAAGATTAAACCTGGATGAATTTGAGGGCCAAACTAGGTCAATATTTATCAAAAAACAGTCTTAAATTGACCATATTTTGTCAGATGTATTATGATGAATTATTCACGCAGAAATATATATTTAACTTCTCCCAAGACATCTTAGAAGTAAGAACGAACTTAGCATATTGATTAAACAAACAAATGAGAGATCACATTAAAAATCTAAAAAAACACAGCAGGGACATTTTTTTCACTGTGTCACAGCAATTTTTCACTGAGTTATTTCCAATCAAAAAAGCCAAAAAAAGAATTTCTTAAAATTAAACGTAAAATCACTGTTTTTCCATTAACAACACCTGAAATGGTTTTTTTGATGATGAATCTGTTGAGAATGTGCAAATATTTCAAGAATACAGCTATTAACAGTCTACCTTGCAATTACAGGAGAAAAATGCAAAAATAAAACGTGCATTTAAGCACACTTTGCTCTGATTTACATTAGCCCAGGCCAGATGCTTCGCATCTTTTCCTGGCTGCAAGTTCATCAGCATTTGAGGTCTAGTTCTAAGCGGTGGATATTTGCAGGCCCTGAGTTTGACACCCTGGGTGTGTGGGGATACGGTGAGCCACGGTGGACACAGCCATTCTGGGTCACATCATGATGCTGACCACGTCCCTCTTGACATCTATGTGAGTGAGGGGAGGGCACGCCTCTGGCTTCCTGGGGGAGACTGGAGCAGAATGGAAGCTGCTGCTTTCTGGGGAGTGAGGAAGAAAGACAAGCTATGGCATAGCTTCTGCATGTTTGTTTGTCTGTATCCATAGCAACAGTCGCAATCCCTTCACACCATGTAGCTTAGTACCACTCAGCGCTACATCTTGAGGCAGAATCTAAAATCACACTGGTTACACTTTACTTGACGGGGCACAAATACTTAGTAATAAATCACTTACTGCTGAAGTACAAATCATAAACAAATCATGAACAAATATAGTTACTTGAAATAAAACATGCATCATGATTCATTAATGATGATCAGATCAGTATTTCACTGCTGTTATTCATGACTTGTTCCTTCAGTAATTCACAAAGGTTTGCAAAATGAACACATATAATAACAAATATAGTAACTGCTTGAGACATGTGTCACGATTTATAATTGTTGGATTAACATGAGATCAGTATGTAATTACGACTTATTTTGTAGTCAAATAATACATAATAATAGCATAATACTACATTATTTGTGCCCCGTCAAGAAAAGTGTTAACAAAACAAGTTTAATGCCGTTAACTCTTGCAGAAGACCTCATATACTCAATACAGCATATCATTACTCAGCATGGCATTTATTAATGCAACTGTTTTTTGCATGATAAAAGACTCACGATCATCTGGATGGTTCCAGTGAGGCGGAGGGTGGTCTGGAAAAGGAATATCCCTGTCTGGCTGTTTCTGAGGAGGCCTGAGGTTCTGGATCCTTCCTCTGCTCTCCTGGCCAATGATAGTTTCCAGATTGCTCCTGAAAAAGAGGGAAGTTGTATCTGTTAAGCTTCCCAGGCCATCAGTCTGAGAAGAGCTGCCTGTCTCCTGGGATCATCATTTACACCTAGACTGGCAACCGCGCGTCACAAAGTCTTGTGTCCATAAATGTAGTAGGATACTGTAGCAGTGTTTAATGACACCAATCCTGCCTGATTTTCCTCCACTTCAGCCTCATTACTTCATTCACCTAGAAGATGCATCTGTACTTTAGCCACATATTTGCTGTTGTTCAAAAGGTAGAATGTGAAGATCATCACGACTGCCCGGTGAAGCTTAGTGAAGGGTAACTCCTCTGCGGTTACCCTATGGAGATCGGGTTCTGCTGACTGTCACTTTTCCTGTGTTTGGTGACATCTTTCCCTGTGGGTTTGCTGTGAAATCACTCTTGCCATCTTTGTAAAGCAGCAGCACAGCAGTATAATTCTGAACTTCTGATGATAAATTCAGGTTCCCTACACTAACACGATCATCAGTTGTGACCTGTCCTTCTTGCTGACCCTTAACAAATCCAGGGCCAGGAAATGAGCAAATTGCCCCCACACAGCCAGCCCATGACATCTTTGTGCCTCTCCCTTCTGTGCTGACATTCCATGCACAAAAATACCCTCTACACAAACAGCAATGCCGATGTCCATCATTTCTGCAGTAGGTATCCAGTACTACACTGTTATTTCATTAATTTATTATTGTGTGCTGGTGGAGAGTTAGCTGTCTTTTAAGTACGAAATTAGTCAACGCAGTCATTTCCCCACCTAATGCTGTGCTGGTTCCTCCTAAGGTTCTCGGTTGCCTCTTCCTTCCTGTGCTGGACGACTCTCTCCAGGTTATCCCTGATGGTCTCTGCCTGGGTGCCATTCAAACAGAGCCATCGGAACGTCACTTTGAATTCATTATCTACACTCTTCATTCTCTATGTCTGGTCTATACTAATAATGGAGAACATCCGAGCAATGACGAAAAAGTGTTTAAGTGAATAATCATTTTGCTAACGCTGCATTTATCTTTCATGAATGGGGTGCCTGGAGCCCCCCTTAAGGGGCCCTTGCCATCTCACATATTTCCACAGCTAATTTAGCCCATCCAATAACATGAAGAGTGCTTTTTATGGCGGATGTGCTATGGAATAACATAAGGAACACATGGCTTCCGCAGGGCCCCTGCCAACAGCCCCTGGCTCACCCCCATCTCCTCACACTGGAACATGAAGACCCGGGCAGGCCAGCCACGCTCCTGCACAGCCAGCAGCAGCAGCGAGTTGTAGCTGCAGCTGTCCAGCACGGCCTGCACCTGGGAGACACTGGCCAGGGCCACAGCCTCTAATTCCTCCTGCCCCCAGGGGGCAGCGAGAGGAAAAGAAGAGGAGGAGAAGCATTTCAGTAAGATGAGCACCCTGGATACTGGAACCTGGATCTGTCTGTCTGTCTATCTATCTATCTACAGTCAGGTCCATAAATATTGGGACATCGACACAATTCAAATTTTTTTGGTTCTATACACCACCACTATCTATCAAATTGTCTGTCTATCCATCTATAAATCTATGTTCCCCTATTGTTTATAAGACAATAAATGAACCTTTTATGGAAACATGACCACAAAAATCAAACTGCATTCATCAATAATTACAGAATTATAAAAAAAAATGATGATGGCTGTCAAAGACGATAAATTCACGTCAGCACACCGAAATTCAATGAAAGGGTATTCTAAAGGCAGCCCAGCCTGGCAGCAGCTGGGAATGCTGGGAAGCGCATGCGGAAGCGCTCACCCTGGTCTCAATGTCCACGAGCAGCAGGTGGGCCCCCTGCACCTCCAGGATCATCTCCTGCGCCCACACGCGGGCCTGGGCATCCAGCCCCTTCAGCTTGTTCACACAGTCATCCATCCCGCTCAGCTCCTTTCCGTCCAGATCAACGGTGAGCAGATGCTGTGGGGTCGAGGAGCAGAGTCAGGTGTCGGAGACCAGAGTCAGGGGTCAAGGAGCGGAAGCAGGGGTCATGGAGCAGAGTCAGGGGTCGAAGACCAGAGTTAGGGGTTAAGGAGCAGAGTCAAGGGTCGAGGAGCAGAGGCAGGGGTCAAGAAGCAGAAGCAGGGGTCGAGGAGCAGAGTCAGGGGTGAAGGAGTAGAGTCAGGGATCAGAGGCAGAGGTCGAGGAGCAGAGTCAGGGGCAAGGAGCAGAGTCAGGGGGTGGAGAGTAGAGTCAGGGGTCGAGGAGCAGAGTCAGGGGGTGGGGAGCTGAATCAGGGGTCAAGGAGTCCTCTCAAGGAGCAGATGATTATGTCATTATGATGCATAATGCTGCATAGGTCAAGTCAGGACTGCTATTCTTACTCATATTAAAATGACTATTTTCAGGATTATTCTTAAACAGTTAGTTTCCACACCTGGATATTCTATTGTGCTTCTTTCAGGGAAGTGAAGTGATGGAGCTGTGGTTTTAATCCCCATGATCTCTGTTGCTTACATGATTACATGCAGAGCAGATTATAAAATCCTTCCCTGAAGGTACTCACACCCTTATACTGTCTATATGCTCTTACAAGCAAAATCAGTCATTTTCGCCAGGTGTTCTGGTCCCAAATTTCCTGATCTCTGGGTAATTAATAGCAATGTAACAGGAGTTATCACAGATTGCGTTTCCAGGCATGAAGAGCAAGGGTCTTGTGGAAGGCTCTGAATGGGCCACAGACTCCACACACAGCATCACACAGACCCAGTAAAAGTCCATCCAGAGGAGCATTCGACACCTCACCTCCACCCTGCACTGGAAGCTGTTTGGCTGCTTGCACATGGACTCTGCATACTCCTTTCTCTGCACTGAGGGAAGAAATCCCACAGATAAAGGTGAGGTGATAATATACCTACAGGTTTCTACATTGTGCAGATGTGATCTCTAGCATGTTACATTAGCTGTCCAACTGTACAGCAATGGCTCACAAACTTTGAAAGTTGTCTGCCTAGTTTGAACTAGCTGAGGGTAACAACTGGCCACCCCACCTCCAGCTGTCTACTTAGACTGCTGTTTTGCTCACATCCAGTCTATCCGAGAATTAGAAGTGTCTAACTTTCGTATAGCTGAGGACTGGCACTACCCAGTCCATGCACTGTTACAGCGCATTGCCGCACCCACCACCTGGCGAAACACCTCAGGATCCCAGCTGGTGGCCCCCCAGGCTGACACACAGCCCAGTCCCGCCCTCCGGAAATGGCCATCTATCTACCACAGCCAGGTTTTATGTGGGCGTCCCCTTGGCCTGGTCCAGCCGCTCAGGTCTATGCACTACCCACTTCTGCTTAAGCTTAGGACTGGATCACACTTGGTGACACTAAATGCACAGTGATCGGCACTTACTGTAGATAGTCTTCCCACTGGGTCGGGACAAGCTGGACCTCTGAGAGGATTCGCCCTCTGGGTTTGCATTGCTGGGACACACAGACATGCCAGAGGTTGAGTGTGGAGGTAGTAAGGCCTCCAAACTCAAGGGTATAAATCCCTTTGCTTTGTATTTTTAAACAGTTTTATCCTGGCAGTTTACATTATTTAAGGTTTTTCCTTAATTTCCAGCAGGATGTTTACTGATAAGTGTCATTCTTGATACCCGAATCTAGACTTGAGCTGACAACTCATCAGTCACATTACACAACGGTAATGAAGTGAATCACCCAAGACTGGAACAATAGAAATACAAATGTGATTCAGAACATTAGAATATGACAGTGCAATGATATCATTTCAGAAATCAAGATTTACCATCACACAATTTCTCTTGTTGACCTTCCACTGTCATTAGGTAACCCTGAGTGTTTATCAAAAGTGACATATAAAATGACTTTTTTAACAGTATTTCAGTAGACTGATAGGGTGATAGCGTGACTGATTTGGGGGTATTTAATGTTTTTATATAAGTCATGAATACACATTTATTAGACTTTGTCTAACAAAGAGAACTGCATGAAAGGATAATTTTACTGTACCCAATAGTGAACAACTTTTACTGTCAACACTCCACTACCTTTATATAAAATAGGTCTTCATGTTAAAAACTAAAAAAGATTGGAGACCCCTGTTATAGAGGTTATACGAGGTGATGGCCATTACTCCAGCTGTTTTATTACTCTGCTACACACTGTCAGTGATACCAAGGCAGATTTACCGACACCCCAAACCGCAGGTGGCCTCACTGGGGCTGTGGCACTTACTACGAATGAAGGGAGGCTCTGAGGTTTCCTGTGACATGAGAAGACCAGCTGTCATTTACAAACATTGTGGAAGCCTCCAGTCCAAGAACTGAAAGTCAAGCAAAAAACAAATTATAACTGCAGGATGTGAAAGTTCAATGTTATAAAACGATAACTTCAGATACAGTCTTCAGTGACTGAGAACATTCTTGGCGTTTTTATAGCCAGAACAGTCATATATGTTTACAGCTATGCAGCATGTGAGCATTCCTCCAGCCCAGGTCTGCCCCAGTTTTCCCTGTTTTTACTGCTTGTGGTGTCCTAACAGGGGATGAACAGCCTCGCCCCCAACAGGTGGGTCAGCACACTGCAAGTCGACACACACACACGCACACCTCCATATAAACCAAGCGATCCCTCACAAAGGAACATTCATTCAAACAGAATAACACTGACTAATAATGCGAATAAACCTCTGGAATAAAAAAATACATATTAAAGATTATCAAACTTAGACTCCCTCAATGTGAGAATGGTAAGGCTGATAAACATTATCGTTATGTAAGCTTCACTGAATATGAAGAACCATTTCGTTTGTTTAAATGCAAATGTATCATTGCTTGCCATTACATTTTCTAGCGTGTGAGCCATGGAACAATATGTCTAATTCCCAGAGAAATGTCTGGAAGGGTATCGATCATGTTATGTTTATTGATTAACTAATGATTTGTTTCCAAGTTTTGGCCACCTAATGAATTTCATCACCTGATGTGCTTATCAGACCATGTTTAAGCACAAAAGAATCCCATACAACAAAGGCTGCCAAGTGGACACTTGTGATCGACAGGTGAATCACCAAGACATTCCTATTGATTGCGACACCTTCACTTTTCTTGTAAAAGTAGCTTGCACTGTAAAAACACCATACATGATCTATAATAATTGCCTTGGGTGCAATTGTGTAGTAAGAAGCCACATTTACTTACATACTTGCTTAACTAAAGGACATTCTCTGAGAGCTTTTTCCCAAAGACGAATTTTACTTGTACTGAGATTTATTCACAAAGGAAGGAATCTTGATTTTTCCAAATTACCTTGAAAGAAGCTTTTTCTTAATGGTTTTGGGTGACTTTCTTAGAAAAAGTCCAAAGTTCATCTTCCCAATTGCTTAACTGGGGGTGGCACACTGCCCTTATCCCTCAAAGACTGCAGGACTGAACCGTACCCCCATTCCCTCCCTCTATGTGCAATTTACATGTTTTCCATGTTCTCTGGGTCTCTCCTGCCTTCCAAAGACATACATAAACTGCCCATAGTGTGTGTATTGCATATGCCCTGTGATGGACTAGCATCCCATCTTGGGTGTACCCCAGCCATGAGCCCTGGATTGGCCTGGCATTCCGTCCTGGGTGTACTCCAGCCCTTGTGCCATCTAGGGATGAACGATTTTAAGAAAATAGCAAATTGTGACTTATTTGACAGATATTGTGATTGTGACTTGACTTGCGATTATTTTTTTACTCAGTATTCACTATATGTGTATAAAAACTGTAATGGAGCACAACCGTACATTGAAATCTGAACTGAGCTATACATTAATCCAAGGATAAGAATGTAAATATATTAATTGAATCCAAAATGTATTTATTCTAATAAAAATGATATAGAACATACACTTAATAAACCATAGAACAATTCTCTAGCAACCCAAACCTGGTAAAGTGATTGTATTTTTACATTTTAAGTGCTGCGTTCGCAAACAGTGCTCAACCACGTTTTTACCCTTAGGAAAGTGTTTCCAGAAAGTCCCATGTACACAAGGGTCAAATTAGAAGTGAACAGTGACGCATAAAACTGCTATCACAAAAGCTGCGACTGTGTTATGTTAAATAAAGTAATGAAAACAAAACAATTCCAGTAATAAAAACATTAGGGAGTTTGCGGCTAACACTGCTTGGACCCCTAATAATAGGACCTTTCTGTGAACAATCTCTGACCATTAAACAGGTAAGCAATTCACTTACAGCTCAGCAGCGGAACCGATATTTTTCTGCGAATGTAAAGTTTTCTGTGGGTTTCACATAACTGTTGTTTGTGGATGTCTACGCAGTCACTTTGGGCCACTTCTTATTGGTGAGCATGACTGGTACACGAGGAGCACAGCATTTCTGATTGGTTGGACTGACTGTCACACAAGGAGAATGGAATGAATTTGCAAAACTATTCTCACAACAGATTTAAACCCTGGGTCAGACGTGCTGTATGATGCATATCCTAAATCGCAGCCTTTGCGATTTGCTAATCACATTGTTTAAAATCGCGATTTCGATTTGAAATCGATAAATCATTCAACCCTACTGGCATCCCATTCTGGGAGTACCCCAACCTTGTGCCCTGTTATGGACTACCATTCAATCCTGGGTGTACCCCGGCCTTATGCCCTGTCACGGACTGGCATACCATCCTGGGTGTACCCCGGCCTTATGCCCTGTCACGGACTGGCATCCCATCCTGGGTGTACCCCGGCCTTATACCCTGTTATGGACTGGCACCCCATCCGGGGTGTACCCCAGCCTTGTGCCCTGTTACGGACTGGCATCCCATCCTGGGTGTACCCCAGCTTTGTACCCTGTTATGGAGTGGCATCCCATCCTGGGTGTACCCCAGCCTTGTGCCCTGTTACGGACTGGCATCCCATCCTGGGTGTACCCCAGCTTTGTACCCTGTTATGGAGTGGCATCCCATCCTGGGTGTACCCCAGCTTTGTACCCTGTTATGGAGTGGCATCCCATCCAAGGTGTACCCTAGCCTTGTACCTTTTGCTGCCTGGGATAGTTTCTTGGGAATTTGCCTTGGAACACATGTTGAGAAGATAGGTGGATGGATTTTGGCAGTAAAGTTGAGAATTTAAATGAATTAAATAATATAAAAACTCTAACTAAAGCATTTTAAGTTGATGTTGAAACATTACATGTAATTTTTTGAGTCACTGTTTTGTGGGATTTAACAATGCTTTGGTTTAAACATTTGAGTTAATGAACTATCCACATCCTACAGTTACTGACCAAACTCACTTTTATGATCTTGTGAATCATTAATTAATGCTCCCAGCTTTCCTAACAACTGCATTGCACTGCATTTAGATAACTGCACACCTTTTACCTCCCAAGACAGTAAATCAGCCCGTCATTATCTTAGTGACTCAGAGCTGGATTAAAGGCATTTGCGTCATCTAGGTGTACAATTAAGACGACATTACATGAAAATAAAGTCTTTCATTAATGTTTTTCTTTTTTCAAATGGCAAAATTATAGCCCAGATTGATAAAAACCCGCAGGCTCATCTTTGATCACTGTTTTAAGGTACCTAATCGAACAACTCCATTCCCTATGAGCAAAAACGTTTTCTGACATATACGGCGATCCAAACTACATCTTCCGATTTTATTTGAATGTTTTGAGAAAATCGTCATTTGCGACAATACGAAAGAGGTTTCTCGACATTTAAAACAGCGGAGTAATAGCACCCAGAATAGAGAGTACAATACCTGTAATTTCACCTTGCTTCGTTAATCCGTCCGTACACCTGTTTCTCGCTTAACCTAGCATCCTATGTCCGATACTTCTTTACTTGCAAAGATCACATTATAAGCTTTGCTGATCGTAAAAGCCAGTGCTAAAGTCCACGGGCGCTCCTTACGGACGGCTCAAGCGGCCCAGCCCCTCGGAAGCGCGCTTGGCTATAAAAGCCGCCCTATTAAATCTCGCACATTTATTCTGTCAACGAAAAACAGGTGTGAATGCAATAAATGGGATTCAAGTCTGGGACGTGCGGCACAACTTCATTATTGAGCTACATAAAAATTCATTAATGGCTGCTTTACTGTACATACTGTTTTTAGAAATGTAGGCTACTTAAAGCAAGGAAGGTATTAAAAGTGCATGTTTGCTAAATTCATTTAAATAGAAACTCGGGTCTTGCGTTATACGTTACAGACGTATAGGTGTGACAAGTGTATTACGGTAGGTACTAATAGTTATTAAGAATTATTAGGTAGTTCTGAATATAACTAATTACACAGGTCTGCAACCAAAAAACTGCATAGGATTTTTGACTGTTTCTTATATATTTTTACTCACTGAACCCGGGAAAAATATTTTTAAAATTCCATCTCGTCAGGTTTTCTTGCAAAACTCATGTTTTTAGTTTAATTAAGCATACAATTTCCCTTTTAAACTGAATTCTGGTATCCTATTATTGAGTCAAAAAAACATATCCAATAATGATTTCTTACATAAAATTTCTTGCAGAAAAACGTCCGTCTGCATGATCCTCCCAGTACTGCGCCGTACCGGCGGAGTTCGCAGTTGTAAATGCGAAGTTTGCGGTTACGTTCACTTCCTCTTTAGATTCTGTGGGTAGCGGTCTGCTGGCAATGGGCTACGGCAAGTGGCGGCGCCAGTTAGTTAATGTTGCGGGCGCTATGGGGGACCTAAAGTATATTATTTAGAGTGTGTGCCTTAATTTAGCCCCTTTTAGGGTCCTGTGAAATGCGTGTTGTTTTTTCTCAGATTCCGGTTGGTGGGATTTAATTTAACCTGTTTTGCAGTTGATGTTTTTATAAACTGGCGAAACATACAGAGCTTTTACGGCTACCTATAAAAACTTAATTCTGGGTTCTTTACCTTATTGGTAGTGCATCCGGTCACACAGCAACTTTTAGGTATTTCTCAGTGGTCAGTTAAAATAAAATGTAAGCATATAAATTGACGCATATAAAATTAATGATATAGAGCGACTGAATAAAAGCATCGGGCGAATACGCGTTTTCAGACAGTTATTTAATTACAATTTTTTTAGGTGACGTTATCTTTTTCCGTTTCTAAATGCTTATTTATTTAATTGGTCAAACAGATTATCCACGTAATAAAAATGTAAAATTAAAAATAATCATGAAAAATTATATCTTGGGGGTGCTACGGGGGTGCTGTGGCTATTCCAGGGGTAGATATAGATATGTCCAAATAATAAATATCATAAACAATTGTGTTTAAATTACATTTATTTACTCATTAAAACATGAATGCATAATGGAGGAAATAGTAAAAGTCACAGTGCTATATATGCTATAGGTTTTGACAGCACTGAAAGGGGAGAAGGAGGCCCGAGTTAATAGTGCGGTCTGTGAGCATGCAGTATGCGTCACAAGAGACTGCACTAAGAAAGAGTGGCCGGGAGGGGGAGCCAATGAGCGGGGCAAATGACGGCAAATGAGAAAGCCGAGAAGAAACAGTGCAGAAGGCCCCCCATTCCTTCCTGTAGCTAAAGGCTTATTACTGTTTATGTACAGCAAATGAAATCGTTATTCCTTAATGAAAAATAACCGCTGCTACCTAGTCATACCACAAATAGATAACAGCGTACTTTCTCCAGATCTGTTTTTACAAAATAAATTATATTACGCACACTTACAACGTGAGCAACGCCATTTGATTTGCAACAATATAAATGTTAACATATAAGATTAATTCTATAATGTGGACGTAAGGACTGTGACTAAGGTGAGAAGATAATTACGTCATAGCGGCACTCGGACAACAATATGTTAGGTAATTTGCGACGGCGCATTGCTCTCTTGCACTTTAACATTTCACCGGTGCCTCTAGCCACACATGACAGAAACGTTGACAGAATCAACAGCAGACTACACCGCATGCTAACTGCTAGGTATAATGTTTGCTATGGTTTCGCGGTCATTATTTTTTCACGATTTATTATGCAGATATGCTTTATTAATAGTTCAACAGCTTGACTGGTCAATATCGCTTATGACGTCCCTTCCTAAGGTTAAACGTAATGTCGCGAGATTTCGTCACTTGTGTAGCTTTGTGCTTGGGTAATGCTTATAGCCAAGAAGCGCTCATATATGCACGAAGTTTTAGGTTCATAACAAAAACGCCCTAGAACATTACACATATAAAAATTAAGATTTAGTTCACGTTTATTGGTACTACTGATAAAATGTCGATGCCTCTGAAATGTCTCTTACCTATTGCTTGATAATATTTGCCACAAAAAGTAGTGTTTTTTAGATCTAGGGCTTTCTAAATGGAAAAACAACTAATGAAAATAAATACATATAAAAACAATATTTGACTTAATGTTTTCATATATTTTTGACTTTATATATTTTATATATTTTTATATATTTTTGACTATATTTTTAACAGCAAGCTGTTTGTTAATGGGTTTAAACAGGCAGACAGTCTGTTAATCCAGCATCAGATCAGTGGGCAGGTTAACACACATGAGCCTAGCCTCCTTTTTAAATGTTACAATGATTTTCTGACTGGAGCATCATTTTTGCATCCAGGCAGTTTGCAGGGGTATGTCAGTGTGACAAGCTGTCTCTCTATCCATAAGCGATCACATTAGCGGGTGGTGGTGCAGATAGAGGAACACTCACAGAAATGCACACACACATACGACGCCGTGTCTCTCATTTCCTGCCTGAAACAAGGCGGGGAATAACTTCACTGTGCAAAGCAGTAAAACGCCCTGCAATGCATAGGTCAAAAATGGATATTATCTCTGGATGTTTTTCAGTGGTCTGATCTTTACAGATGAGCCTTCTACTTATGTGAAGTTCAGAGAGCAATGAGGCCGATGTGTAATAAGGTAATTACTTCTGTTTAAACGTCATCTTCTGTTTTCCTTGCCATGCCTTGGTGTAGAGATTCCTCTGATATCTTTGTGAGTAGGTGCACAGCAGAAAGAAATGCAAAAAATATGTAATTAGATTAAAATATCAAACACTCTGCTGGATATTTCATATTTAACTGAAGCATTTCAGGTTCCGTTTTCAAGCGTAATACTGTTGTTCTGTTCCAGTAATTTGAATCTGTAACTTTTCTGTTACAAGTTTACTTCCTAAAGCACCACGCCAATGTCTGTCAAAATGCCGGTAAATAACTTTGTATGGGACAAGATGTGTAGCTATACTGATTAAATCTAAGGATTCAGCCAACCGGTAGGTAGCTTGTGTGAGCCCTACGATATAATTTACCAAAGTTGTGTTTCTGTTTTTATGACATATCAGTCCTCAGACTCGTCCCAAGATTCAGGAAAGCTTTTTAAATTTCTTTTTATGGTCTATTGGTTTGCTTTATTAATACATGTACAGTGTGGTGCAAAATAAAGTTCTAAAGTTCTTTCAGTTCTAAGGTTTTACATATCAGGCCATAATAAAACATAACCTGGTCCTTAGCAGGTCCTAAAATTTGATAAATATAACCTCAGATGAACAACAATAAATGACATATTACACCGTGTCATTACTCAATTAAGAGAAACTAGGCTAAAATGCAGAAGCAGTGTGTGAAAATGTAATTCTTATGGAAGTAGCACAGGTACTCAGACAGCAGCAGCAACTTAGAGAAGCAATTGTTGCTGCCCATGCCTCTGGAAATGGTTATAAGGCCATTTCCAAACAATTTGAAGAACATCATTCTACAGTGAGAAAGATTATTCACAAGTGGAAAACATTCAAGACAGTTACTAATCTTCCGAGAAAAAGACATCCCAGGAAATTTACCCCACGGTCAGACTGTGCAATGCTCAGAGAAGTTACAAAAAAAAAACAAGAGCTACATCTCAGACAGGCCTCGGTTAGCATGTTAAATATTAAAATTAATCACAGTACAATTATAAAAAGTCTGAACTAGTATGGCTTGTTTGGAAGGGTTGTCAGGAGAAAACCTCTTCTCTCTAAAAATAACATAGCAGCATGGCTTAGGTTTGCAAAGTTGCATCTGAACAAACCACAAGACTTCTGTAACAATGTCCTTTGGACAGAAGAGAGAAAAGTGGACATGTTTAGCCATAATGCACAGCTCCTCATTTGGCAAACACAGCATATCCGCACAAACACCTCGTACCAACTGGAGGGTTGTTCATTTGGGTTTGTTTTGCAGCCACAGGATCTGGGCACCTTGCAGTCATTGAGTCGACCATGAACTCCTCTGTATACCAAAGTATTGTAGTGTCAAATGTGTCTGACAGCTAAAGTATGGCTGAAATTGGGTCATGCAACAGGACAATGATCCCAAGCAAACCAGCACATCTACAAATGCATACACAGAATGCTGGAAAAAGAAAAGAATCAAGGTGTTGCAATGGCCCAGTCAAAGTACAGACCTCAACCCGACTGAAATGCTGTGGTAGGACCTTAAGAGAGCTGTGCAAAAACGAATGGCTGCAAACCTCAATGAACTGAAGTGACACTGTAACGCAGAGTGGGCCAGAATTCCTCACCAATGATGTGAGAGACTGATAGTCATACAGAAAATGGTTACTTCAAGTTATTGCTGCTTAAGGTGGTTCTACATGTAGTTAGCTTTTCCCACATGGCTTCTCCATTTTGGTTTCATTTTTGTGAAATAAATAATGGCATGGTGGAATCTGTTGTGTGTTGTTTTAGACCTGAGGTTAGATTTAGTTAATTAGTTAATTATAGAACCTGGTAAGGACCAGATGTTTTTTTTTTTTTTATTATGTCCTGACACGTAAAACCATAGAACTGGAAGAGGGTGTACTTTCTTTTTCACATGACTGTACCATACAAATGGCAGTACAAGCCAGTGTTGTTTGGGACTGGTGATCCTCCTATCCAGGATAGTTCAGCTGTTATCAGCTTCATTGTTCAGTGCTGCATATGTATTTATATGACTTTTGATTATATTTTCTAGTTTATCCCAATGCAGCGACTCAGTGATGCAATAGCATAATGCATTATTACAGGCTTCATTCATGTATGAGCGTGTTTGAAAAATGCATTCAATCAAATGTTAACCTGGATTCTTCTGACAGACCCCAATGTTTCAGTTCAGGTAAATGCATTATTGAAGAGCTATCAGCATTCACACGACATTAGCAGTCAACAGCGTCTTTCTTCATGACACCAATGAGAGACACACAGAGGTCAAGGGTGCCGCTGGATGACTATGACCAGAAGCTGGACCGAAGGGTAGCCAAGCACGAATGCCTGAGAGATCGCAACAATGCGACGATGTGCCGCAGCCCGGCCAGACAGCACGAGGCGGAGTGGAAACGGGCCGAGCTGCAGCAGAGGCGCCAGCGGGAGTTCTGGAAGCGCCGGCAAATTGAGAACACTGCGGTGCCGTCAGCGACCGAGAAGGATGTCCAAAAAGCAACTAAAGTGGTCCTGCGGGCGAAGGCTTGCAAAGCCAGCCCACTGGATAGACGGTCGCTGGTCATGGCAGAAGACTTGGGGATCACGTGGCCTGACATTACTTCCATAGAACAAGTACATATTTATGGCTGTATTAACTTATTTACAGAGAGGGTATCTAAAGCACCATTAATGTGACGTGCCTGTTGTGTGTTCCGTGTTGCTGAATGTAGGCCCCATGGTTGAAGCCAATTCACAGTAGAGAAGATGAGGTATTTGTACCCGGCAGAACTCTGCATGGCATCCCAGGGCTGAGTCGGCACTCCCAGCTGGAAAGAATCAGAGCAACACGCCAGAAAGGTAGGACTATTTGCAGGAGGTTTGTCTGTGCTAAACCATCATGGCATAGACTGTGTGCTATATACTAGGATGACGTACATGTGGACTATTCTCAGAATTCACTACAAAAAAACTTTTACCAGCTGTTGAAAGGAAACTTTTGCTGGTTTTGGATGTACTGACTGGACAAATAATAGATTTCAAGTTTAAACTTTTGTTTCCAAACAGCATTTCATTGTTTGTAGTGAAACAAACTTTTGGTGAACAAATTCAGGCCCAAGATCTTACTTAAGAGACAGACACACTATATTGCCAAAAGTACTGGGGCACACTTCCGAATCATTGAATTCAGGTGTTCCAAACACTTCCATGGCCACAGGTGTATGAAATAAATCACCTACTGTAAGCATGCAGAGTGCTTCTACAAACATTTGTGAAAGAATGGGTCGCTCTCAGGAGCTCAGTGCATTCAAGTGTGGTACAGTGATGGGATGCCACCTGGGCAATAAGTCCATTTGTGATATTTCCTCGCTACAAAATATTCCGCAGTCAACTGTTAGTGATATTATAACAAAGTGGAAGCAACTGGGAAGAACAGCAACTCAGCCACAAAGTGGTAGGCCATGTAAAATCAGAGAGCGGGGACAATGCATGCTGAGGCACACAGTGTGCAGAAGTCACCAACTTTCTGCAGAGTCAATAGCTACAGACCTCCACTTTGTGTGGTCTTCAGATTAGCTCAAGAGCAGTCCATAGAGAGCTTCATATAATGGGTTTCATGGCCCAGCAGCTGCATCCGAGCCTTACATCACCAAGTGCAATGCAATGGGTTGGATGCAGTGGTGTAAAGCACACTGCCACTGGACTCGAACACTGGAGACGAATCACGCTTCTCTGTCTGGCAATCCAATGGGCGAGTCTGGGTTTGGCGGTTGCCAGGAGAATGGTACTTGCCTGATTGGATTATGCCAAGTGTAAAGTTTGGTGGTGTGGGGTTGTTTTTCAGGGGTTGGGCCTTGTCACTTAGTTCCACTGAAAGGAATTCTTAATGCTTCAGCATATGAAGCCATTTTGGACAATTTCATGCTCCCAACTTTGTGGGAACAGTTTGGGGATGGGTCTTCCTGTTCCAACAGGACTGCACACCAGCGCACAAAGCAAGGTCTATAAAGACATGGATGAGTGTAAGGGCAGCCATCCAAATACTTTTGCCAATATAGTTGTCTGTATTCAAAAAGCATAGCCTATGTAAAGGGTACACACTCAACCATAATGAGTACATGCTCAGTTCCAACTCTATTGGAAGTCTTTACCGTACAGAAAGATAATCCTAAGCTTAACAGAGTTACTTCAAGTTTCCTAAATATTTTAAAATACCAAGTATTATTCTAGACAGAGTACTCATCATTTAAAACCTATATTTTTCTACGTGCACAGTTACATTTTTTGGTAGCACTTTACAGTAAGACTACCCTTATAAAGGGTTTATGAATGGTTTACAATCAGGTTATTAATTAGGCTGTAACATTTTGTAAAATGTTACTAGACAAATATAAACAAGTTATGACAGTTTGTGGCAAAAGGGAGCCTTATTGTAAAGTAGTACCCATTTTTCCTTATACAGAACAAACTTGCTTCACCAAAAGCTCATTAATGATCATATGACTATTTGCTGCTGGTTTTCTGAATGAACCTTGCTGCTTGACTGCTTTAGGCACTCAGACGCGGGATGGAGAGCTGAGCTGGCGGCGTTCACAGCGGGACGTTAGTGCTCAGACAGAGTGAGTCCAGCCGGGTCTTATAACTGCTACAGCACCGCGACACTTCGGGCAGATCTCACTGAGCAGGATGGCAAAACACTCCTGCAGTCATGAATAATATAGAGGATGTCTGTTGTAGATATGAATATGTCTCTCGTCTCTGTGCCTGTGTTTTTAGGCACTATGTCAGACAATTCTACCGTGGGCGGATCTACCGGGGTGGCATGGGGTGGCAACTGCTACCCAAAAAAAAGCCTTGCCACCCCACTTGGCATTCAGCACATATACTTCTGCCATAAAGTGCCACCCCTCCTGCCCTCCTCTTGCCACCCTATGAATATTGTTCTAGATCCTCCCCTGAATTCTACAAATGTCTGACAGAAAGCTGGAATCTGGTGATTTGCTTCTCCTAGAAAGCATTGCTAAGCAGTGGTTCTAATGGGAATGAGGGCAGTCCTGGTCTGGCTGTGATGACTCGTCCCACACGTCTAGGCAGGTTACTGTCAGGGCGGTTTGTAGGTCACTGCAGTGTGCTCCTGTTATTGAATGCAGACCACAATATTTCTACATTTCATAACCCAAACCTCCAAAGAAATTGATTATAGAATTGTTCCTTCACATAAAAAAAAAACAATTAGAAAAAAGCTATTGGATACATTTTCTGTTTTCGTTTGATTTTTGTGAACACTCTGCATTGCCAGAAGCACTACCTGCACAGTTGATACTGAAAACAGATTTATTTTCTCACATTGGTTGTGTATCATCATTAGTAAGTTGGGAGGGTGACAGGTGATAACACCACTGAAAATCTAATTTTAACGTGAAACACAGGAAATGCTTCATTGTTCCTAGATCCATGTAATTTGGCCTTCACTTCTTTTACATTATGACCTAAACTTTCACCTGCAGATCTGGCCTCGTAACTATCAGGGAATCGGTAAGTTTCCTCACCACTGCCCGTCTCATTGGTAGGATATTCAGCATGTGCTTAATATCTTTTACATGACAATAAGCTAGATAAAGGTGAATTGTGTTTATATGATCTTCTAGACTCCTCGTTTTGATGCTTCTTTGAGGAATGGACTTTTAAAACATTTATGGCCATTTAAACTATAGTAATAACTTAATACATTTAAATAAATTTATTACTCCAATGGAACCTGGCCTTGTTTAATACTTTGCTCTGTGATAAGCACCAGAACGGTTCAGGTATATATATATATATATATATACACACACACATAATATGGTGGTTCCGTCCCATAATGCACTGCACCATGACATCGGATGCCAGGATCTACTGTCTCTGGCTAGGATGAGTTTGTGGCATCCGTGTCATGGATCATCCCCAACAGAAAGCAAACAAAACGCAGCTACCTTAAATGCGGTCATTCATTTTGATGTGTAAATTATTTTAAATTAATCGCAGCGATTAACACATTTATTATGACAACCCATATGTACAGTATATGGATTTATAAAATCTCTAGCCAACCAGCCATTTTCTGAAACTGCTTATCCTTCCGGGTCATGGGGGGTCCAGAGCCTATCCCAGAAACTACAGGCACGAGGCGGGGAACAACCCAGGATGGAGGGCCAGCCAATTGCAGGGCACACTCACACAGGCAAACCTATGGGCAATTTAGTACCTCCAGTTAGCCTGAGCATGTTTTTGGACTGTGGGGGGAAACCAGAGTACCTGGAGGAAACCCCACGACGACAACATGCAAACTCCATACACATGGAACTTGGGCAGAAACTTGAACTTTGGTCCCAGAAGTGTGAGGCAACAGTGCTAACCACTGCACCACCATGCAGCCCCTCTAGCATTAATTTTAATCCCATACTTGATTTGATTTCTGATTGCACCGATGTCGTCACCTTTCTCTTCCACCTTCCCTCTCCAGGACCTTCTCCAGCTGGCACATTACTTACAGGTAAGCAAACCACTATAAACAAGCAGGAAACTTCCCATGATCTCTTGAAAGGAAGCGAGCGGGTCAACAATGAATGGAAACTGAGGACAGATGTGTGGGTACAGGCTGGACATGACTGGGCACAGGGTGGGTACATAGATGTCTGTCAGAGACTGGTGGGTACAGGCTGGACATGACTGGGCACAGGGTGGGTACATAGATGTCTGTCAGAGACTGGTGGGTACAGGCTGCAGACTGTAGAAGTGTTGCGTTGTGTGGACAACAGCACATGAGGTTGTGTCTATGTGGTGTGCCCCCCCATCTGCCCCACCATGAAGGAGGCCCTGTGGAGGGAGGAGAAGCTGAAGCAGAAGCTTGCCGTCCTTCAGAAGAGAACCTCCACCCTGATGGTATCTTCCAACAAGCTGTGGACGGTAAGCCGGCCGTGCACCACCCATCCCCATTGGCTCCACCCATGCACGCCTGCAAAAACACATTTACATTTATTTCATGTAGCAGATGCTATTATCCAATGCGACATACATGTGACATCAATAGCATATTGCAAACGTACTTGCTGTCAAGGGGTTTACTTGGCATAAGTGTGGCTCGGCTGAGCTTCCAGTGAATGCCCAGGTACAGGTGTAAGCAGTACTGAGCAAAAGCTACAGTAAATTAGTAGTCACGCAGGTAGCACTATAAGAAAGCCAAGTTATCCTGTATAACAAACCTGCACTGAACACATTATTGAAGAGTTTTGTTATGCTGTTAATGATTAAGGTATTTTGATGTAAGGACTTGACACTCTGATACACACTGACCCACATTCATAAAGGAGAAGTGTTACTTTTTTCGGTTCAATTTATTTTTAAATAACGTCATCCCAATGCGCTTCACATGGGTGTGTTGTGGTACATTACATCATTAAGACAGAATAATACAGAAACAGGGGAAAGGGAAGACAAAGAAATTAAAGGATGAAAGTCAGACGACAACACAGGAGAGGAACCAAGAACTCCCAAGTAGGGAGAATTAAAAGAACGGGACTGGATGAGGTATTGCTGTTTGCTTTACGCAAGCAGTCCTTCGTTAGGGTCGCCGCTGGCTGAGCTCACAGCCACGCTTACCTACGTTAGTCAGACACAATGTATCTGCCACTAACACCTCCCACGCACTAGCGTGAAGCAGATGACTGCCTTTTAAGAATTTAATGCTGTTATTTAAAATTTTATTCAAACCCAAATCACATCTGAGCAAGGCTGATGTAGCCCCTTGTCATAATGGAAAGAAATGGTAGCTGGGATATTATCAGCTTGTACCTGTAAGCTTTTCTGTACGAGCGGCAGCAGAAGACAACAATAACAGGGACGTCCTCCCAATAGGGGAGACTGAGTGCCTGATGTGACTGCTTTCTGGCTCTGCGCCGCTCTCGCGTTTGGCTTCTGTCAGCGTCTGATTGCCGCAGTGCGCGGGTCAGCGCTGCTGATAACAGGCCTGCCAAGGGACAGGAAGCAGGCCCGCCGGCAGTACAGGCAGTTTTATTCTGAGTGCATGTTCTGTGACGGCGGGCCATGGTTTCGGAGAAGGGGAGGCGGTTGACTGCATCTTCCCTTATGCACAGAAACACGCTGCGGTTAAGCCTGCATCCTGTCAGCGTTTTGAAAGAATGAGAGAGAAAGAATGTGCTAAAAGATGAGCTAAAGTGGTGGTTTTCTTAAACAGCTGGGGAGGCACATTTCTCCAAAGGTACCCCTTCAC
>JAODKK010000113.1:631902-646639 GCA_026774405.1 Petrocephalus microphthalmus | reverse complement strand
TTGGCATTCTCTCAATGAGCTTCAAGAGGTAGTCACCTGAAATGGTTTAGACTACCTCTTGAAGCTCATCGAGAGAATATATAAACCTAGGTTTTATATTCACTATATATACACTCCCTGACAGTAATTAGTTGTTACTGAATTTGAATGTTTGTATTGGATACCGGCCATGTAAAATGGATGAATTGATGTCTGTGTATAGTTTACGACTGTATATATACACACGTAGTACAATTAGAAAATATATTAAAAAGAGAGAGTATAAGAAACACCGGCAAGCATTCCTTAAAATGTCCAGTATTATTGACTTTATATTTCTCCTCAAAGTATAAATAACAGTAAGGTAAGAGATTAAAAATGATATAGTATTATTATAATATAATTTATTAATAACCAAAGTATAAAAGATTATTAGTATTTGCTATGTTAACACCAAACAGTCATAAACGCAAGTCTTTTTAAATTTCTTTTATTCCTTTTACGATGTGAGCCCACGGCCGGCGTCGGTGCGATGTAATCCCGGCCAGCAACAGGACACGGCTACTCAGCACCGGATCGGAGCCGCGTCAGCTACATACAGGCTCGGACCTTTCCAGCTGTCCTTTACACAGACGCCCCCGAAGCGTGCAAGAGGAAAAAAATCGATTTTACTTTCATATAGTAAGCAACAAAAAAAAAATATTAAAATAATACTTGGGTCCGTAAAAGCACGATTCTGCAGACTTTAATGTCCCGATTTTTTTAAAACGCGTTTTGTATGGTATTTATTTAAAAGTCTGACATACCCTACCTTGAGTAGAATACCTCCATCTGCACCTCCCTGTTCTACCGGTGCAGCTGTTCCGACAAACGCAGGGGCAACAGCGGCAGAGGATTGCGTGGGGAAACGGGAGGGAACGGTACGTCGCTCCTCTGGACAACGGCATAGTGCACGGAGAGCCAAGTGGAAAGTAAACTGCTTCAATGCGATCTGCGGCTCGCCGTGCGCTCCGTCAACATCCACTGACATCGGCAGAAACGCGCAAAGTGTCCCGTGCGAAAACGATTGGCTTGCACATCGAAGCACCATCAATCAGTCCAAACGCTACTTTGCTTGAACGCTGCTATTTACCACGCTGTGCCGTAATCGTGCGCCGTCTCGGCGCGCTGCCGCTGATCACCACTTCGGCGTACGTCTCACGTGTGATCCCGCGGACTCTTTAAATCCATGTTATTAAAGAAAATGCAATTGGCCTTTCTGCAGAGACGAGGTCATTTATATATGCGTCTCTGTTACATGCCTGTAGACTAAAGTGCTCAGACGGGATGAGACGTGGCGAAAATGACTCTGCGGACTTACCTGGAGACGTGCGCACTAATAGATGCTGCGCCCCGACTCTCCTGCGTAAAGCTCAGCCAGCCCTGTGGTGGATTACAGCGTCGGGACCGCACAGAAATAACACTGCGGCTAGGAGATACAAGTTCTTCGTGCGCGGTGGGTGGGACTAAATGCGATGAACATAAGCCATAAGCCCGTTCTTCATTTTTACATCTCTCTGTTAAGTGTATGTACAGCCGCAATTCAAGAGAATGGCGTTTCTTAATTGTTATCTTATAGCCTACCTAGTCAATTTCGGTTTCAGGCATGATGGGGTTGTTTATTGTATAGGACATGGCATGGCTGTTCCGGGTCGATTAACTTCCCACAACTGTGGATCGACAACCTTTCCGGACACGGATGGAAGTGTCCTTGGCGAGACTCGTCTGTGTCCATCACGAAAATATATGTTTACATACCATGACCGTGATTTAAAAAGAATGCATTTTGATCAAAGTGTCTGTCAGAATTTGCCGTCGTGTTGACCTCTGACCACAACATATACAGGCTCCAATGCGATTAGCGATCATTTGTATTTTAGTTAATTTTTATAACAATTTAAATTTTTTGTGGTGAAATGCTTAATTCAGCCTAAATAGTGAGTGTCAGAAGACATAAAGCAATTTATGAATTCCCAGGGTTATTTTTTACTAGTGCAGGTAAAAAAAAATCTGCCCAGTCTTAAGAATTAGCTAACTGCATCCAGTTTGGCAAAAGGCGAATAATAGGTTTGTGAACTAAATTAGAGAGGTGTACCTGAGATCGGACAGTGACCGTTCAACTACCCCACCTCACTTAGGCGCTTTTTCAGTGGAAGCTTGAAATTATCAATTAAAGGCAACTTCAAGCAAATACCACACTTGTATATTTATGTTTCGTACAGTAGACTGGCTGTAAAATGACGGTATAGAATAAAACTTTGTATCTTAATATAATAGCTCTGACAGAAACGATATAATATTTATTAAAAAATAACGAAAGTACTGCAAAATAACAATAATAATAATTAATAAAGGTTTAAGGTTTTTCACACTGACGCACGGTTATATGCGCAATAATGATGCTTAAGCGACGTGCGTGCGGACGGCCCGGGCTACAGGCAGGTTACGATCGCCGACGCAGCTTTACCTCTGCTCGTCTCTGGCGGATTCTCGGTATCCTTTACATGCTGTTACACATAAATTTACGGCGAAACGAAAGAGCACTGTGCAGAGTAATTATGACGTAATCTGTCCAGGAGAGGCAGCGCGGGGGCTCTGTTGGCGGAGCCCGTTCGTCACTGGAAGCGCACAGATTGTGTAAGTGGATAAAAAGTAAGTTTTTAAGACATAATGGTGAACGTTATGTAAGAAGTAAATGGGTGACAAAAATGGCAAATATAATAACTACATTACTGCATGACAATTCTCTGGTCCTTGAACGTTTGGATTCTTCTCTTTGGTGAGTAAGCCTGTAATAAACTTTTTTCCCACATAAAATGACACAATACTTTTTTCAGTGTCCTTGCTATCATTCAACCAGGGACACACTTCAACAATAATGTTGAGAGCCTCTCAAACTTGGAGCAACTTATCACAGCAAATAGCTGAGTGGTAAGAGGATCACCTCAGTTGCCACTCTGAATACAGATGTTTGATACAATGCTTGACATTTTGCTTGTTCAGTTGGCAGAAAGTAACCATATTGTTATTATCCTGTTTTATAACAAATTTGTTCTGCCAGTTTGCTAGTTCCTCACATGCAATGTGGCAGGCTTCCGGGCCACATTTCTGTTGTGACAGTGGCCTCCCTAGGTAGTGCAGCAGTGAGACAGACTTTCATGGCCAGGATTCTCAGGCTCTCACTCTGCAAGGGCAATAACTGTAGGGGTCTGAATTACCATCCATAATATTTCACTTTACGTACTGTAATATTTCAGTATTCCTAGGGAAAGGGAATAGTAGAGCGTAAAATATTTGAAATAAATGTAATTGATACAGTATATAAGTAAAGGTTATGGGTAACACTTTTGTGCTCTATCTCCATAATCTAAGCATATATGGAGCTCCTCTCTGGACACTGGGCACGTCACCCATGGCGTGTGGCTGAGTGCCTCTCCTGGAGATGGACTGGAACCCTGTGCTTTCTGGCACATGAAAGTCCCAAGTTTCCAGAGCCTGGCCCTCAGGGGCCCACTTCTGCTTCGCGCGAACCTCTAGCGTCTGGCCCCGAGGGGCCGCACTGATCGCCCTGAGCCTCCAGAGTCTGCGAAGTGGATGGATGGACTGCACAGGTTATGCATATGTTTCTTTATATAAATAAATAGCAAAGAGTGAAGAAGTAACCTTCTGAGAGGGAGGGAGAGCAGAATGGGGTTTCTAGTTCAGTGCACATCCCTGAATAAAAACTTTTGTCCTTTTATATAAAGCACATTTTCTTACAGTGTCATTCGGCACAACATCCCTATTAAAGGCCAAAGTTTCAAGGCCACTTTAAATCTGAGGCCTCTGCTCAACTGAAAGCAATCATTGCTGCATCTGTGAATCGACTTTTCATGACCTGCCTGAGAATAAAGCATTTCACACACTTTTGTATATCTACAGTGCAACCTTGATACATGGCAATTGTCCTCAGTGGCTTCTTATTTAGGTTTGCAATGTCTTTTGAAACTTGCACCTCATCCATGCTGCCTTAGGGATTCTTCAGATACTGTACTCCACCCTGCAGCTATTTTCTGTAACCACTGGTGAGCCTGCAGCCAATTGCACACATACAGCAGGAGAAGCCCTGCACATACTGACACACTGCAGGCGATTTAGACTATAATTCGCCTAAGATCTCATCATGATCACCATCTCATCATGGCAACGGACAGTCTGTCCTTTATAAGTACAATGTGAAGCATTAGGAGACTGAACTCTATTCATCTTGGACTGTTTGTGAGTAACATCAACTGCCACAGCCCATGGTATTTGTGTGATATTATGGCATTTTATATGTGACCTGTGCATCTCCCCTTCATCTTGCTGTGTGTCAGTCTTCCAACAAAACTGTACCAGTCAAAAGTTTGGACACACCTACCCGTAGAAAGGTGCATTTCTACAATTTTATGCGTTTTAGAATAATCATCAGAACAGTCATTTAGAGGACATCAAAGCTATAAAAATAATGTGAAATTTTGCACTGACCAAAAAAGCATTATCTGTCCCTCCATCCATTTTCTGAAACCGATTGTTCTATTCAGGGTCATGGTGGCTCCAGAGCCTAACCCAGAAGCTACAGGCACAAGGCAAGGAACAACCCAGGATGGGGTGCCAACCCATCCCAGGGCACACTCACACACACCATTCAGACACACCTATAGGTAATTTGGTAAAAAATATATATATATCAAACAAAATAAATAATTTGTTGCAGGGAGGCAGTTGTGTGTGTTGGGACTCAGAAGATCCCATCATTGGGCTCTTGTCAGGTCAATCTGTCTTGTCTCCACTAGCCAGCTAACTAGGCCTCTTAGTTAACTAGTCTAGTTTAGTTTTTCTGTTAATTTATGTTGTAAATTTATGTGGCATGTAGCACCTTGGTCCTGGAGGAACATTGTTTCGTTTCACTGTGTACTAACTGTATATGGTTGAAGTGACAATAAAGCCTACTTGACTTGACTTGACTTGACTTGACTTGAGCAAGGCCCTTAAGCCCAGTTTCTCCAGGGACTGGCTGACCCTGCTGTCTCCTCTACCCCATATTGGCTGTAGTCCTTCTTGGAGGCTCGGGTGGAGCAGGACAGACCCCGGGGAAACAGACTCTGGAGCCCCTTCTGGGCTGGGCTTTGGAGGGTTGGACAGAGTGGGCCCCTGGGGAATAGACACTGGAGGCTTGGGATGGGCAGTGGCCTCTCCTGTGTAGGGGTAGGGCGATGGCCCCTTCTGGGCTAAGCTCAGGAAAGTCAAGCATATTAGCCAGTTACTTCAGATGCTTGAGGACCCCCTTGAGCCTGTGAACCTCCTCGATCAGTGACACTGGAGACAGCTGCAGGAGTTCTTTCTGCAAGACAACTCATTGAAAACTTGGACTGTTGAGAGGCTGTGTTGTTAAACAGACTCTTCCACACTGCCTGAAATGCACACCAGTCACTCACCTGGACCCCAAGAGTGGTTCCCTCTATAGGGCTGGGAACTGGAGGAACAGGCTCCTCTGTGGGGTTGAGAACTGGAACTTCATTTCCCTTCAAGAGTCCACAAGCCCAGGGAATGGATTCCATTTCTGTCTTTTCAGTTTAGTTTTGACCCACAGTCCCTTTGCTTTATGGTTCTCCCTTTCGGTTTGTTTTGCTTAACAAACCCTGATTTATTGCCTTTGTTATGTGGATCACCCTTCCTCTGTCATGCCTCACCATTCCCACACATGCTGATCTCTCACTGGCCACTTTACCTTCACTCTCCGGTCAGACTCCTCCAAAACCATTTCTACTGTTTTGTGGTGGCAGGTCATGTGATGTGACACTGTCCCACTTCTTTGTAGGCAGCTTGACATGTACAAACTTTTGACTGGCACCTTATAATGTATGACATTCAGTAACTTTCCTGCAGGGATCAGCATGTACAGACATGGCCAGAAGTGTTTCCTTTCTCATTTATACTACTTTTCAGGTTCCGTTACCAATAATACACGTTATACTTTGCACAACTTTAAGGGGCAGCTTAGATAAAAATGTTTGAAATTAATAATCATTATCATATACCCGTATACAGTAAAAAGGTACTTCAGACATATTTCTGACATGCTCAATGTTATCATTCGTAATGGAGTGTAAACCAGCATCCTTTCAGTAAGGAGCTTTGCTTTTTAGCTTGTAGTTTTGTCAGTAAAATGAGCCCTTTTGCATTGTACTGAGGTACACACTAATCTAAAGCTGGTCTCCGTAGCCATCTTATTGAAATAATTAAAGCCTAGCCTAGTGACTTCAAATGAAATTAAAAAAGAGAAACATTTTCTTGTTTGCATAGCAATTCTTATTATATATGTTAAACTTTATGTTGCAACATAATTACAGAGTAATTTTGAGAATGATTATACACCCGGATGTTTACAGGAGCAATTCTGAGTAAGTATATAACTAAAAGGTACACTGGAGATGCACCTGCCTTGGCAACAGTAACTAGGGTTGAAGCTGCTGCCTGGTGGTTAAGAACATGGGATAACAGCAATCACATCACAGGAGGCTTAAGGGTGCCATACTTTCATACAAGGTACTTAAATAACTATCCAGCAATATAAACACAAAACTAACAGTGTTGTGGTGCCTGAGTAGGAAGAAGTCTGGCCTGATACCTCCAGGGAAGTGGACATTCATTTCTGCTCCAGCTCTGAGAGTGTGAGTGTGACTTATGTGGCTTCCCTTTAGGTCCTTTGATTTCCCCCGAAAGGATTCGCTTTGGTGAACTGGTGTTTGAACTGCCCCCGAGTGGCTGCAGATCTGAGTCTTAGATCCTGGAAAATAGACAAAGGTTTTATCCATAGCCCTTTTGGAACCATGTGACCCTTCATGGATATTGATATATCTTCCAGTTTGTGTGTGTTGCATATTTTCCCCATGTTGCATAATTTTCACACAAAATAAATTATTTGACATAATAATAAATAATGTGTTTAAGGGGTTCTGAAGCATTTTAGTCATGATAACCAACCCCAAAAACCACAAATTAAGATATTAAGATGAGAGGTATAAAAAAGAAAAAGGAAGACCCACGTATTTCCAACCACTACGTAATGGAAGTATTGGGTATAATAAGTACAATAAATAAGAGTCTGGATCAGGCCACAGCAAGGAAGTGCTCTTTTCAGAGAAAAAAGCCAACTGCACCTTCAGAAAGACGTGCTGGTCCTTTGTATGCCTTTTGAAAGAGGGGTATTCTAAACAACCATAATTACTAAATGAGTCATTGGAAATACATTGTGATGTTCGCTGGGCTCGTCTGCAGATCTGAAGCTGTACTGACCAGGCCGCCCATGGATGATGATCAAACTCCCCCTAGTGTAGCGGCAGTGTGGGCAGCTAATCAACAGACTGTCTCTCTCTCTCTCTCCTCCTAGCAGAACCTTTCCATACCTGTGGGGGGAACAGTAAAGCTCGCAGGGGGATGAATTTTAAAGAGGGGCCCTCATGATATAATCAGTCCCAGGCAAGTGGCGTGAGATGCAACTTTGCAAGTGGATTACTGAGGCTTTAGGTTTTTAAGTTGCTTAGTAACTTCATCCGTGTACCCACTGGGCTATTTAACTAAAACAATTTAAATTAAAAGGTGGCTTGGTGGCTCACGCCTCTGGAGTCAGGAGTTTGAATCCCACCTCTGCTGTGTGTGTGTGTGTTTGCATGTGGTTCTGTGGGTTACCATTCGTGCCCATGACTGGATAATTGCTGATTTATCTCCTGTGGTTGGTAGAATGATTTTCAACATTGGGAACTTGTGCCTTTAACTCAAATTGCTCCAGGGACACCGGCAGACTATTCTCTGATCCTCACTTATATGTCACTTTGAACAAAAGCATCTAGGGCCACCCAATCAAATAATCCTTGATTTGTTTGCAACAAAAAGCAGCTATTAGGCACTTTCCCACCGCAGAAACTTTTTTCAGGAATGAGATTTTTGTCCCATTCACACCACGGGAACTAAGCCTGATTGTAATTCCTCAGAGGCAGTTCCAGAACACTTTACTAGTATCTACTCACGAACAGTAACTGTTTGTGGTTCCTGTTCATTAATTACAGCAATGTATTTAGTACAATAATCCCCATCAAGCTCATCAGTAAGTTCGAGAACTTGCCGAATATCACCACATGCTGCTGGATTCTGGACAGGCAGACCCCCAGGTTGTCCAAGAGGGGGACATACTTTATCAAGCCTCACCCTCAACACAGGAACCCCCCAGTGTTTTGAACCCCCTTCTCTATTCCCTAGATGTCAGCAAGAAAAAAAAAATTGAGTGTGGATTTTGGGAGGAAGTGAGGCACTACAACCCCCTCACAATAAAAAGGGTGCCTAGCTTCCGAAAGCAGGATGTCCACAGGACCCAACATGGGCAGCTGGACAGAGATCATCACCACCTGCTTGGGAGCTGCAGCATGCCTTGGATTCTCCCTGAAGTGCAGGTCAGGAAGTGCAGGGACAAAGTTAAGGAAACTAAGATTCAACTCATTTTCTTCTCTACACTGTACAAGGTCCTACTGCAGCCTGACTAAATGAAATACCTAATGTCACTTTTTTCCATTTGTCCATCTTCCTGATCACTGCCTTATATGAATGGTTCTTTCAATGATTTTTATTATTTTACAGTTTTAATCAGATTTTTTTGCTTTTAACATATTTAACATAATGCATTTCTTTTTGAGCACAATCCACAAAGCAGGCAGAAAAAAGCATTTCACCATACACGAATGTACACCGTACAAGTGTATGTGACAAAACTTGAAAAACCCCTATATGCCATACAGAGTATGGGGTGGTGTGCCTCTGGAGCTTAGGAGTCGGTGCCTGTTTCCGGAAGGCGGCTGGGTCACATGACAGGGCCTTTGAGTAAAGCCCTCACCTCCCAGGGGTCCATGGCTGGACCTGCACTCTAATCCCAGGCTTTGCTCTCACCTGTGCCCATGTATGTCCGATTAATCAGGATGACATATGCATAGACTAGAATTTTACAAGTTTTACTTGCTACCTGTACAAAGAAAATAAAGGCATTCCATTTATTCTAAACGGTCTACTGGATCTTTGGCAGGTTAGAAATGCCACCTAGTGGACATGGGGGGAAAAGGAAGTACTCAAAGAAAAATATTTGGGGGGGGGGGGTTCTTGTGGAGCTACCAAATGACAGCTACCTGAATATCTACCTTTACATTAAATAATTCCAAGCATTAAAAATGTACAGTTTATTAAGATTTCAAAGTACTGTCCCAGCAGCACAGTTACTACAATGAAAAAAAAAAAAAAAATCTCAAACACTACGACAATATTAGACATATATATTTTAGAATGTCATATACTGTGTCAAATACACTTTGATCTGCACATACTGTACATGGGAGGTGAACATTGGTTATAAACAGGGAGCAATAAAATATTTAATATTAGTTTGTTGAATTTTATCTATCAAAAAAATCTAAACTGACATACCTCCGTAAACAGTCATCTCCCGTTTTGGTCTTTCAGATTGAACACCACATGAAATACGGTTCTGCCATGAGTCTCAGGTACACTAAGCTCTATTATAAACCCTGAGTAAGTGTCACGCACACACACGCACACACACGCACACATACGCACACATACGCACACATACGCACACATACGCACACATACGCACACGCAGTCATTTTCACCAGAGCATCTGAACTCCTCAAAGGAAAGGAAGGTACGGTGAATGTTAAAATATGAATTGGGAGTATAAGTGAACAAAAGCCAAAAAGGATCAACTTGGAATTAATGACAAATGCAATAACAGTAGCAATTACAGTGGCCATAATTGTAATACTTATGTCCACAGCACTTGACAAGGCAGTGCAGGCTGGCACTTCAGAAGGCCACTCTCACTCCAGTGATAGGTGATATGGCCAGCAGTGGGCTCCCTCCCACTCGCTGAATGCAGTCCCCTCTATGGCCAGTCCCAGCCAGAGATAGCCTCCTGACTAGGCCACAGCCTTTCACTCCTCACCATTACTTCTATGGCTAACGTTCTCATGGCGGGATGTTTACATGCGGAAGCAGAATCGGTGGTGACCGGGGGGGGGGGCTGTAGAGTTTTTCTGGCAGAGGGGCGCTGGGGAGGAGAGCGCAGAGGCAGAAAGCTCTCCTAATCTGGCCCTTCCACTGCAGCTCCAAGGTGAATTCAGGACTCGCCTTAACAGCAGTCCAGTGATGTGTCTCGGCAATATGGGGCTGCATTTGGCCAGTAGGACCAGATTTGGTCTCTGTAACACCCTGAGCATGTGCTACAGTGTGCGTGCGTGTGTCGGCGTGCGTGTGTCTGCGTGCGCAGAGTTTGCCACTGTGCATCTGACCTGAGGCATGAGGCTATAGGGCTGCACGATTGCACGATTAACAGTTTATAAATGATTTTCTCCATTTCCATCTTCATAAGGAATACGTACTGCAAAAAATCACAATAATAATAATAATAATAATAATAATAATAATAATAACAACAATAATAACCAAGAATCATTAAAGGAAAAAATCACAACCTAAATTCAGTGTGAAAAAAAACTGTGATTCATACTCTACCCAGAATCGTGCAGCCCTGTGTGGCACGATGAGTGTGATCGTGCATGTGTGACGTGTATTTACAGGAGGGTACCCATGCTGAGTCCTTTCCGCGCACATCACCGTGTGCGGCTGTGATGGTGGCTGTGTCTGCACGCCAGCTCAGGCCCAGTGCACCTGAGCCGCCCCAGTCTCGGCTCTCTTTGGCTCCACCATGGACACGCCCTGCAGTTGCTCGCTGACCTCCTTCAGCCGCTGTTCCTCCAGGAAGGCCACTAATGAGTTTCTCATGTCCACCACCTCCAGCATCTCCTGCAGCACTTGCTCCTCCTTCTCCCGCTGCTCGGCCGTCTTTTCGGACTCTGTTCATGTGCAGACATGCAGCAAAAGGAGCTGGTTAGCTTCATCCTGTAGGCTTTAACTACATGCGAACTTCTAGCCAATAAGAACCATACCATCCATTTCCAGGTATCTTCGAAGCTCTGCCTCCAGCCTGCTCTGCTTGTCCTCCAGCTCCAGCTGCCGTGACCTAAAAGATTCAGCCAACGAAACAGAAGGGGGGGAGGCTGAGCACTGAGACACACCCACAGCGCACACAAACTGCACTCATGCTGCAAACGAGGGTGGAGTTTAGGGCACATCTGTTGAGAACTCACGCCACCATGAGGTCAGACTCCTCTGAAACCAGGGCATTTTTTTCATGCACCAGCTCGATCCACTGATTGATCATTTCCGAGGAACCTGAGACATGAGATTAAGGAAGAAAAGTCCAGCAGTTACTTTGGAAGGGCTACAACATTGGTTGACACATTCTTGAACATTCTTGGTTAACATCAACAATCCTGTGCTCTTGTGATACAAGCAGCACATAAAATTCTCTCAAAATGTAAACTTGTCTTATGTATCCCTGGCATAAAACTGTCACTAATAACACTCATTTGTTAAAGAATTTATTCCATCAAATTTAAGACACCAAATGCCCCATGGACCAGTTACTAATAAAGGCACAAAGAAAGCTTAATTTCTGGGTTTATTTATAACTCATCAAAACTTTCTATGAAAGTGGAATCAATTAACACCTCAGTTATCCGGCCTCATAGCTATACATCTCTTTTTGCAGGATATGAACGCGTTAGATTTTCTGTTTTTTGGCATGCTTTTGACGGCAAACTCTCACCTGCCTCTTCCCTAAGTGCTCGTTCCAAAACCACTCCCTTTTCCTCCAGCTCTTTGAATGTCACCTCGATCTCCTCCAGGCGCCTCTGAATGGACTGTGGAAGCACATGGACCTCTCTCAGCTGGTTACATTTGAGGACAACTGAAGGCAGACATGTCTGGTACTTGGCCAACTCAGTTAAAGTGCCCAAGTCCATTTTTAGGTATGCACACTGTCCAGTTTGGCAGTGAGGCTAACCTGAGCCTTGTGGAAGCGTTGCATCTCATAAAGCTTCGCCTGGCGCTCAATGGTCCTCATCCTTTGAAGCTCGACCTTCTGTTCATTCCCTGGGCCAGCAGAGACCATCTACACAAGGACATGGATGAGGAGCAGAATTGCATGGGTAAAAAATGGGTAAAGATCAGACTACAATGCAATAAGAGTTCAAGAAAGCACATTCATTAGGATAAGAGAATGTGACCCTGCAAACACACAATATGAGCAATTTAGAGACAACAGTCTCTACTGGACTAATGGAGGAAAACAAATTACCCAGGGAAAAACTTCTAAAACTACACATCCAAAGACGAGACTTGGGATTTGAATCTCCAGCCGTGGAAGTGTAAAATGACTGCTAGCCACTGAGCCACCACGCCAACTAACTGGAGATGGTATTTGGCCGAAGTTCAGGCCTTCGTTAGCTCAGTACGCTGTACCTTCCCATCGGACGGATCCATCACATTACTGGCACCAATAGCGCTTGCATCCTGCTCAGCATCATCCTCTTCCTCATCATCTTCAGTGGCGTCATCGCCATCCGCATCTGGTAACTTGATGGCAGGCGGTGATATCGCTCCTTTTCAAAGGTGAGGAGAGTTAAGCAGCTTGTGGTCAGTGACTCAGCAGCGATGAGCATGTGTCAAGCATACAAGAGCATGCCCTCAAGTCTAAGAAACACGAAGACAGCAGACAGAACACAGACTAGTTGGCCCTCTGCATCCACGGGTTAAACATCCGCAGATTCAATAAAACTGCAGCTCAAAAAAAAAACATTTCAGAAAGTTCCAAAAAGCCACACTAAAATTTGCTGTGCACCGGTCAGCACATGTCGAGCTCCGTGCCAATGAAGCAATGTGAATATATACACACACACACACACACACACACGTCTATGTCCGTAAAAACTTTTATGTATATTTTCTACACAAGTAAACAAGTACAGACTTCATATTATTATTCTCTAAACAATGCAGTATAATGACCATCTATACAGCATTCACATTGCATAATGCATTACAAGTCATCTGGAGATGATGTAAAGTACATGGGAGGATGCACCAAAGCAAACACTACAGCATTTTAGATAAGGGACTTCAGAATCTGTGGATTTTGGTCCTGGAACCAATCCCCCGCAGATACGGAGGGCCGACTGTACAGCGTGCATGAGTGTGGGATTCCCAGGACCATTTTAGGCCAGTCCCGCCACTGCTTACCCGTTCCCCCTTTGTAGACACCAAGATGCAGAAATCTGTGGTCTCGGACAAGCCGTGGAGAGGAGAGGTTCCAGGGGGAGAATTTGGAGCGCGCCTTGGGATTGTGTGCTTGGGCCGCCAGCTCATCCTTCCGGCGGAATGACCTGCGGTGCTTCTGCTGGCGGGTGCAGGCTGCCAGACCCTCACCCAAGGCGTCCCCGTGCTCCTCGGGCTCCAGCAGAGTCCGTGGAGGCTTCACGGGTGCGGGTAGGGCTGGGGAAGGCACCTCAGAGTCGGAGTCCTGTCCAAAGCTGAAGTTGGCTAGTTGGCTGCGCTCCTCTGCGCTCAGCTGCAGCTTACGCAGGGCTGCTTTGGGTCGGCGCTCCACGGCACCGTCCCCCAAGCCTCTCACTGCCTCCTCTTCCATATCCTCCTCATTCTCATCCAGTGACTCAGATGCCTGGTTCTCAGAGGAGACCTCTGCAGGGTCTATAGGTGTTTTTAGGAGAAGGGTGCGTGGCTTGGGCACCGGGGGAAAGCCAGGAGCGGCACCACAGGGGCCCTGATCAGCATCTACCCCAGCCAGAATGGACGGGTACACGGAGCGGGCAGCTGGAATTGGGAGTCCTGTGTGGGAGTGCCCCTCCCTCGAAAGGCATGGCAAGATCACAGTGGGGTCTGGCTGATCATTCACGTTCTTGCCATGTTGCACTACTTGGCTGGGCCTGAGGTGAGCCTCTGGATCAGAGAGAGGGGTTACTGGGCACTGAGCTGGAGACTTACATGGCTGCTCCTCAGAAGCAGGAGCATTGCTGTCATCCCAGGTGGAAAGTTCAACAGTCAAATCTGTGGCCTGCTCCTCATGCTCCGCTATCAAAGAAGCAGAGGTTTGATCCTCCAATAGTGGCCCCGAGCAGAACTGGGGCAGAATGTGGCCTCCATTCCTCTCCAAGGGCTCCACCAAAGTCCTAATGTGATCCTTTGGGACTTCATGGACAGGCTGAATATTTCACAGATTTATAAGAAAAGAGGAAAGAAAAACAGCATATGAACCACTCACAGCAACCAAAAACACTTCTGCTAATTTTTATAAAGGACTGTTCTCCTCTGCCTTCTTATCATGGTTGTTTAAATGTAACCTGCTCCGCTGGTTCAGGATGGGGGTCCCTGACACATTCTTCCCCATTCGCGAGTGGCGACTCTTCAGAATGCTGAGCACAGCAGAACCTTCCTAGCAGAACCGGAGAAAAACAAAAACCAAGCTAAAGCAAGACAAGTTCTCTGCAGCATATGCACACAAAGCAACCCAAACAGCATTTTGCCCACAAGGCGTAAATATATGAACAAGAGAAAACAGGGGGTTATTTTGCCAGCCCTCCGCCTGAGGGTGCCCTTTTCCTTGGGGGATATTGGCTTCATCTCACATAGGTTTCTCTAACGATTCTTGGGTCCTTTAGTGTGCATGTCAGGGTCTGTTAGAGAGTGCACACCCCGTGCTGGACACCCCCCCCATGCCCCA
>JAODKK010000113.1:590600-603584 GCA_026774405.1 Petrocephalus microphthalmus | reverse complement strand
GTAGGAACCAAAAACGGTCCCCACAATGTCAAAATAACAGGTTTTTATCGCATTATGGGGACATTCGGTCCACACAATATAATATATAAATAAAAAACACACACACTGAGCAATACAGAGATCCCAAATAGCATCTTGTGTGTCTCTAGACTGCAGGAGGAAACCATGATACTCAATGGAAACCCCCACTGTATGGGCAGAATATGCATCATAAAAAATCAGTTACAAAAGTTTTCTCCCCTTTATAGCTGCCTACAGCTATATTTATATTTACATGATTAGCAGAGGCTTTTATCCAAAACAATGTATTGGTGCAGATCAGAGAGCAGGATCAGCCAGTGTCCCTGGAGCAGTTGGGGTTAATGGCCTTGCTTGAGGGCCCAATGGTGACACCAGTCTGCCAAGCACAGGATTTGAACCAGCCAACTTTTGATTGTGAGCACAGACCTATATACTGCCTTCACAAGTTTTAATAATGTTTGAAGAGTGGGGATCCCAACAGCCGTCAGTACAAGAGACTTTGCATATTTGTACATATTTTTACATATTCATGCTTACCATATGAAACAAGACAGAATATAAGCACTGTGCTGCTAACTAACTGAATTTCTCATAGTGGCCTACAATGATGAAGACAAGGGGACCACAGAGATTGACCCCAGCACTGAGAGGCCTGTGACAGAGGTGGCTCAAACCAGGATCTACTTGGTCAGACAGCAAACACCTCATGATGCAGGCACAACAGCTGCTTGGTCAGCAGTAATTTTTATCACCACTTTGCTTTCCTTCGTGCTGTGTTTGGACTCAGCAACATAAAAAACAGCATCCTGTATTGGAATGATGGGTCCTATTCACAATACTGGAATTTTCAGCATATTTGAAATCTGTTTAGATGTTTGGCTGGGAACAGTGTCGCCCACGATGCAAACTGGAAGGTACCCTGTTTGGTATTATGTTTTTGTTTTTTCTATATGCAGACAATCTAGCTATTAGCTAGTCTAAAAACACAACTTTGCTTACTCAAAAACGAACAATAGTGCAATAAGACTGTGTTATTGTTGTAATCACTTTGAGCTGTGACGTCAGCTGATATAATGATCTCTGGCCTTTTTTTCGCCTGATATGAAAGAATCATTTGACAAAAATGAACGTGTTTATAACTGAAACGAAATCAAACAATTAATAGTGTTACCATTAAGAAACGACAAAAGACACACATCTTTTAGAACAGCAGTAACCATTTATATATGTAAGAGGGGCCATGGGAATTGGACGCTGTTTTGGGTGGCAGTCGAAGGCAGGCGCCTTGGCAGACCGATCATCGGCAACCACATCTGGCTCTAGGCAGATGGAACATAACCTGTCTGGTGGGAAAGGAGCCTGGGCTGGTACAGGAGGTAGAGAGATACCGACTAGATACAATGCACAGCATAGGCTTTGGAACCAATGCAACATTCACAGTTTGTTATAAACCTCCACTTTTATTTCACAGTAGGGAAAATGGAATTTGGTTTTTAATTATTATTAAAACTGCAAGCACAATTAGATACAGTTGTCAAACGAACAAAAGGCCATGTGTCTGTCGATGTATCTCTATAATAAAACCTAAAATATGCATCTGTCCCATGTGTTTTCTGAGACTGCTTATCTTTCTGGGTGGCTTGGACATCCGGAGCCTATCCCAGAAGCTATGGACACAGGGTGGAGAACAATAACCCAGGATGGGGGGCCAGCCCATTGCCGTCACCTAAAGGCAATTTAGTAACTCTAGTTAGCCTCAGCATGTTTTTGGACTGTGGAGGGAAACCTGAGGAAACCCCACGACGACATGGGGAGAATATGCAAACTCCACACACATGGAACCTGGGCAGAGACTCAAACCCTGGTCCCAGAGGTATGCGGGAACAGTGCTAACCGCCGCCCCACCATATGTGTTTACAAAAGCAAAATTACAATAAAGGTACAAATATGAAAATACATATATATACACGTACACACACTAAATGTAGTCATATTAACAGACACAAGCTCCATGATACACCACTGCAATGAAATGAATCACATATTCTCTTATGGCATCTCACAAACCTAGCCATAGCAGAATGGAACGCTGAAGCAGTTATATGCCAGCGAAACAGCACTTCTTCATTAACGACCCTTAAAATGACATTTTAAGGACTCGCGATTAACCATGGGCAAAACTGACATATAGCCGAAACAATGAATAACTTTTGCTACTCAAACCCAAACACCACAACAGCGGATGTGATAGGATAGTCACATTACAGTAGATTGCAGATGGAAAGCATCCACAAGCGATCAGAGATAAGCGAGGATGGGACAAGCATCACATTCAACACAGGTAAGGACAGCACACCACTATCTGGGCACGAATTACACAGTGCAGCAGAGCATGCTGGGAGATGCAAATGAGCTCGCCAGTAAGGGCGCCAGCTCGCTGACGCCGCCATTCAGGTGCTGCTTTCTTCTAAAGGCAGATTCATAGCTCTGCGTCAAATCACTGCAGTAAATACAGCGTAACCATGGACCCCACACCAAATCCTGTTATGCAGCTCCGCAGAAATGCAACTACATGATGCGACAATACAGAGCCCACATTAATTTTTTCATATTAACGAAGAAAGTGTACACCCCTGGTGTACTTATATAGCTGATTGAAGCTGAATAGCTATTTATATCTAGCATTAAATAACCTACCCTAGCGCCAATTTCACTTAGCTCCATTAAGTGTATTCATACTTTATGGGAAGTTTGGAGCAGCTGAAATATAACCAGGAGTCCATAAATGGGTACTTAAATAAGTGAATATATCATAGGGTGGAAAGACAATAAATACAACATCGAAAAATATGTATCACCTAGCATGTTTGTTGGTGCTGTAGTTGTAAAGCGACACCAAAACACAGACGCACAAGTATAGATTCTCATGACGGCATTGGTCTCAGCATTAGCCAAGTGTAATTCAGGCTTACAGCTGTGTCTGAATTCAGGTGCTGCCGAAGATTGCCCCATTTTGAAGGTGCCTTCAAATGCGATCTAGAAATTCATTATTCTTTTGCCAATTTGCGAAGGATCCACCCGATGGATATCCCAAGTTTCATTGGGCAGCAGTAAAGTGGGCGTGTCCCGGCTAGGCGATTGGAATGACAGCTGGTGTCGCAAAAAGAAATTATCCATAGGCCAGAGTGTCCCATTTGACAATGCGCTTCGAAGAACGCAGCCTGCAAAGGCGACGGCTTCATGAACTGTGCCCTTCAAAGGATGGATCCTTTGCAATTTCGCCAAAGTATTTGCCTGTTTTCCAGTTCAGGAGCTGCATCCCTCTGCGGCTGCATTTGAAGACCGAATGTGTCACAGCAACGCGACAAGGCTGCGCCATTTGAAGGCTTCTTCAAATGTGGCTTAGAAATGTGCATTTCATTCACCCATTGAAGAACACAACCTATAAAGTCTACTCCTTTGTCGTTCATGTCTATCAAAAGATGCAGCCCCTGAATTTGCACACAGTCTATGTGGCATTTGTCAGCTGTGTGCTTTGAAGGTTTGCGGAATGAATCTTGGGATCTCAGCAAAAGAATGACACATTGGAAAGAGCCTTTGAAGTGGGATGGCCTTGTCTTGATTTGGAATGAGGCACGTCGGTGGCAACTGTTATCTGAGACCAAGCTGACTTTTGCGTGGGTGTTCAAGAACACGTTGAACCTGGAATCTATGGAGAGAGACAAAAAACAGCTGTGGGGAGAAGATACTCACATGAGAGCAGTACACAAAGCTGACGTGTATTCGTCCAATCTGACACAGAGGAAGTGTTACAGATGCCATAATCCACGCGAGCTCCGAATTTCCCAGATGACCCAGCAACTCTCCCTGATGTTTTGGGTAGTCAACAATATTCACCCCACAAATAACGTGTGCAACAACCCTGGGCAACATGCTTATATATCCAACCAGTGTCCCAACCCCCTGCTCTTTAAAGGCACACCCCACACACTACATGCCCAAAAAACACCTCTTAATCATTGAATTCAGGTGTTTCATTCAGACCCATTGCAACAGGAGTATAAAATCATGCATCAAGCTATGCAGTCAGGTTTACAAACATTTGTGAAAGAATGGCACTGTGATAGGATGCTACCTTTGCAATAAGGAAATTTCTTCCTGGCTAGATATTCCACAGTCTACTGAAAGTGCCATTATTGCAAAGTGGAAGCATTTAGGAACAATAGAAACTCAGCCACGGAGTGGCAGACCATGTGAAGTGACAGAGTACGTAGAGTACATAGTCTGCAACGCTCTTTTCACTCAATAACTGCAGGGTTCCAAACTTCCTCTGGCATTAAGCCCAGCACAATAACTGTGTGCTGTGAGCTTCCTGGAATGGGCTTCCATGGCTGAGCAGCTGCAGGGCAAGGGCAATGCCAGGTGTTTGATGAAGTGGTGTAAAGCACCACTGGACTCTGGAGCAGTGGAGACGTGTTTTGTGCACGTGAGTCTGGGTTGGGTTTATACCAGGAGAACGTTACCTACCTGACTGCATTGTGACACCTGTAAAGTTAGCTGGAGGAGGGATAATGGTATGAATTTGTTTTTCAGGGGTTGGGCTTGGCCCCTTAGTTCCATTGAAGGAAACTCTTAATGCTTCAGCATACCAAGACATTTTGGAGAATTCTATGCTTCTGACTGTTTGGGGAAGGCCCTTTTCTGTTCCAACATGACTGTGCCCCAGTGCACAAAGCAATGTCCATAAAGACATGATTGGATGAGTTTAGTGTGGGAGAACTTACAAAAACCCCTGACCTCAACTAGAATGGAGACTGTGAGCCAGGCCTTCACATCCAACACCAGTGCCTGACCTCACAATTGCTGTTAGGCATTAGGCAAAAATAGCTACAGACAATCCATAAACTTGCAGAAAGCCTTCCCAGAAGAGAAGCGGCTGTTACAGCTGCACAGGGGGGACCAACTACATATTGGTGTCTATGGATTTAGAATGGGATGTCATTAAAGTTCCTGTTGGTGTAACAGCCAGGTGTCTCAATTCTTTAGCCTATATAGAATACAATACCTAACGAATATTGTAGTCCTATATCAGAAATCATTTTATCATATGGATCAGTTATTTTTTAGTTTAGTTTATCAGTTTATTTTTTATAATTATGTTTAGTTGTGAAACTGCACCCTAAACAGTGTTAGTCTTATTTTAAATGATGAAATCTTTGTTTTAAAATTATTAAAAATCTTGCCTGAATGTGCCTGTTACATATGTGCCCATAGCTGTATCGTAATAAGCATTATCTCGTTTTAGAAAAAATATGGTTAAGTGATTCATTGGGACAGAAAAGTCACTGGAATGACCACTAAATGTGTGTTGGACTCACCTTGGTTCACTACATCCCACCAATAACGGATTCATAAAATGCACATTTTTATCGATTGCGAAGTGTATGGGGGAAAATCAGCATGTGTTATAATTATTCAATTATTTATTCAGTGTAACATGCAAACATATGCAACAACTATGCCAGTGTACCCTGGAAATGAACCAGAACAGATTCTTCCACTAAACATTTCATCTGTACTAGGATAGAAAATGTGGGACTAAACATGCCAGCCTCACTAGATGGCAGCAGCTAGTAAAGAAAAATCCTAAAGTCCAGAGAGAAACTGCCATTGGACTCCTGAGACCATAGTACTAATTCCTTTGGTAAATGCCTAGCTGTAGAATACATTTAAATTACATTACATTCAATTGCATTACTCACTAAAGCCAAGATGCCAAGAATTCAATAAATGTTTATACAATGTTAATGAACTTTGGCCAGAAGGACATGTGGCAACCATAATATAATTTTAAGATATATCTTTTTCAGCTTTCCTGCTACCAAAGGGTATGGAAGGAAGAGGGGGACATATTAGATTCACATTTATTTTTATTTAGCAGACATTTTTGTCCAAAGTAATGTACATTATAAACAAATGTGCTGTCGAGGTGTCAACTAGGTTAGGCTGAGTTTCTGATGAATGTCGAGTTACAAGTGAAAGCAGTTTTGGAGCAGGAGCTACACAGCATCTACCAACTAGGCAAGAACCTAATAAGACTATTCAGGAGTGCATCATTCAAGAAACGTAGAGAGGCATCAAACTTAGCACTAAAATAATATAGTAACCCATTTCAGCTAAACCTTCAAGATGGTGACATTTCAGTGAAAATACAGATAATTCCTAATGTACAAAATGCACAATGCCTCAACAAAAAAAACATGTAATTCCTCATTAAACACATATACATCCATCACAGAACTACATCATTAACCTATATCTGCAGAAACCACAGTTATGGGACTAAAACAACTACCTAGGTCACATGGTTCTGCTTTACCCTGACAACAAGCTCTGATTGGTCGACTTGTTGTGACGATGTCCAATAGGTTGAGGGAAGGAGGGTGGCTAGTGAAGGGGGAAGTACGGTCAGGACTGCAGATGTTGCAGAGAACCATCAAAGATTTCTGGCCCTGCAGCTGAGTACTGGAAATGAAGGGGACATCCTGTGCGATGGGGGTTGTTTATGCATGTGTGGGGGCGGGATTTCACCGAGGCAACTGTTCCTGAATTTATTAATAACCTACTTTCTGTTCTCTATGAGAAAAACAACAGTCAGCCTGCACAGCCCAATCAAATATAATGTTGAAAAAGAAGTTGTTTAGCTTGACTCTACAGGTTGTCTCTGGAACCAGGTTAACTGGCTGCCAGTCTGGTGACAAATAAAAATTTATCTCTTAGAGTGATCAACATTTAGCTAGCTAATTACTGTCAGTTTAAATCTCTGTAACACACTTCAGTTAGGCACTTAATCTGAGTTGTTCCATTAATATATATTGTGTATATATGTGTAGTATCTCTTATGAAGGTTCTTCCTATTATTATTAACACAAACAAAAACCACCAGAAACAATTTGATTCTCTGGCTCATAGGCATCCATCTACTTATCAATAAAAGCCAAATATTTCAAGCAGCTCTGAATCACTGCTACCATCCCATCTTGACCAGCAAACACACACACACAAACACGTGCGCATGCACACACACACACACACACACACACACACCTTTGTATTCATATATTTGTAAGGACTCTCCATTCATTTTTATCCATTCATTCATTTAATATCAGCAATGACATCCTTAACCTCTACCCAGCCCTTAAGCATAAATTAAGGGCCATCAGACAAAATACAAAACTTTTAGCATTTTTATTTTTTTGATTATAAAATTCATTTCCCTTTGAGAGGACCAAAAAGATGATCCCCACAATGTCAAAATTACATTTTTATCACATTGTGGAGACATTTGGCTCCCACTATGTAATATATACATGACCACACACACACACAAACACATACAGACACTTCTGATACTATTTGATCACTAATGTAGACATTACATGTGCAATATAGAGCTTTTATCTTAATGCTTGGTGCAAAATATAGATATCCAGGCCCATAGTCAGGAAAATATTCCGTGAGGAGTACACCAGCCCAAAATCAGTAGCTTTCACTGAGGCTGAGGTTAATATAAATGGGCTTCAAATTTATAATTTTACTACCTGCCTACTTAGTAATAAAGACATCTTGGAGGTTCAAACCCATCATTTTACAGCTTGGCTATATGTCTGTTTGTCATTTACTGCCATTAATTTAGCCTCTTTGGAAAATTTTGAAGGATGGATGTTTGACAGCTGGCCGATGAAGATAATATGAAATACTAATAATCTCTATCAAACAAGTATGGAGTACATTTTAAAGGTTAAGGAATTTTAAGGGACAGTGGGTGGCAAAGTTGTTGAAGATCCTGTGAAGAAAACCTGAGTATGGCTGTATCCACTTAAGCAGAATGTTTTAAGTGAAAGTTTTCAACCTTCTAAATACTACTAAAGCTATGTGAGAGTCTGGATAAAAATATCTCCAAAGTAACAAACGAATTAAAAGTGAAAAACATACATAAAAACTCAAACTAGTAAAGTCTTTAACTTCCGCCTTGCCTCTCCAGATGGAAAGGGAGTTACGTTCTCTGCCCCTGTGCCCAAACTGCAGTGATAAAGCATGACCTGTTTTTCCAGTTAAGCTGAAGGGCAAACCGTGCATGACGTGCAGAAGGGAGTATGCAGTTTGGGGGGAGCAAGGGGTTAAATCGGCGAGGAGCAGAAACAGCTAAGCAGTGTGTTTGGTTAGCGGGGGGCGGGGGCTGAGTGCCGGCTTTCCTCACAGGCAGGTGATGAGGGCAACGAACCAAAACAAAGAATCTACGCTGAGCGTTAAGCTACAGGCTCGGATGGCTACACCCACCCCAGCTGCCCCCTCCACCAACAGCACCATAAGCATACTCCCCGCTCAAGCACAGCGCATGTTTGGGGAAGGGAACAGAGACATTCCCGACAGCTGCTTGGGGAGACATTGGCAGCATCAACAGCAGCTCAAAAGGAACAATAGTGCCTTTGTGAAGGAAGCTTAGGAGAGGGACAGAGGTGTTTCGTAAACAACTGTTAAAGAGATCAGGCCTATAAAGTTCTCACACCTTACTATGTTAAAGTTGGAAGAGTTTCTTTTTTAAAAAAGAAAGAGTCCATGGCTGCTTTGAAATAGTATTGCCTTTGTTTAACTGGAGGCTGCCCATGCAAATTTTAAGACCATATTTTTTGATTGACACTTGGTGTATCAGTATCCACAAAGTAGAAAACAAAATCATTAATACTAGCTTTTCATCTTAGCATCAGCATCTGATTAAACATGCTAAGTGTGCATATTTACATGTGCAATGCATCAGAAGTTTATTTTTACGAGGATAACTTATTTACGTGTACTGTGTTTATAGATGTCCTGAGCTTATATTCATTCTCATCTAATATTTTAAAAGTTTAATCAAAATCCTTCCTGATCCGTCTTTGATTAGTTTAAGAGACGCCATCTGTTTAACGATCTGTATAAAGTTTATGGATCTCTGTTTGCATATTCAACCAGCTGGATGCTAACATGTGATCCCTATGATGATTTGTTATTTTTAATCAAGTATTATAACACACAGCAAAAACATTACTTTTCAAAACAGTAATGGGAACAGAAACATAACAGTCTGAAGACAATACTGGTACAGAGTGTATTAGTTTAATGATTTTAAATATTCAAAAGGAGACAAACAGAATGTTTTAGCTTATCAATACCTCAATGAGATATTTGTCTAGTTAAGTTAATTAAGCGAGCTATTTTAATTTAAAAAGTTTTAACCCATTAATCCAACTAATGCATAGATCAAAAAAGATGGAATTCAATAGATGGAACTCTGAATTCAATACATGGAAATTCACCCAGTTTATATTACATATGTATTCAGGTACTTATGTAACATTTATTTACAAGTGCATTATCATGGATGTAAGTGCAGTGCCCTTAATCACTCTATTGATTTGGTATGTAAATATGGCCAAAATGGGTCACCGTTCCTTGTAATCACCAGGAGTTTAACTGCATGCTGTTCTAATCTGTATTTACATGAGCAGGGATCAAGGTACAAGCATCTTGATGTCCTGAGCAATAGACACCTCTACATCCCAAGATAATTGCATTATGTATTAATTCAACAGATGCTCTTATCCAAAACAATTTTTATCTAGCTTAAAGTTTTCACACTTCTTCTCTCATTAACAGTTTTTTTCCCACATACTACTGAAAACAGGGCACAAAACTGAAACCTTTCTGGTAAAAATGTCACAAACCCCCAGCTCTGCTTGCCTACAGCACATTTTGTGTGGCATTTTGGGTAAAAATTACATTTTATAACAATGAAGCTCAGTGCCTTCATCATTATATATACAGCATTATACATTATATACATTCATACTTCAATAACAATAATACACAATTTCTGAATGACCAAAATGAGAGGGAGTGAGTGCCAGGCTCTGTCTGTAACTGTTTCCATATGGTATCCTTTGTGGCTCAGACTCGTGGATGAACAGGCAAAAAAATGTAATCCAAATATCAAATACCAAAATCATAAAGGCGGCATCTGCAAGTCACAAAATGGAAAAATCAGCAGCACACTTAAAACACGCTATAAAACACCAAGGGTATAATTACAAATTTCACACTTTCAGTAACCATCAAAAATAAGTTGATGGCTAAGTGCTAGACAGATATATAACTTAGAATACATCAATGATCTGGCCTACTGCAGTCCAATCAGGACAAATGGGGAGGGGGGCCTTCCACCCGGGGGTCCCGCCCAATGGGTAATCTACTATTGAGATATGCGGAAGTCTGGAAACACCCTGGAACCATTAACAACTACTCAATATGTGTTGATGGGCTTAGTGGAAGTCTTGGTGTTCTGAATAATACCAAGAAATACCCAATTGTTTCCCAGTAGTACGAAGAAACAATCAGAAATCCCCAAAGCGAAAGTCTGCTTTAACCCCTCCATGAACGTCCTACACGTTGCTGTGAGATTTTGGGCATCAGTTACCTTTTTTGACATAAGTGAGTATGTGAACAGTGCTATCCATGATGACATGGAATGTTTTGTTCATTTCTACATTTTTCTACAGTTGCACAAATACATCTTATATGTTTCACTTTATGTATCTGAAGCAATTCTCAGTCTTGAGTTCACTAGACTGAGATTTATATATTTTTTAAATCTCTTTTGAAACCACATTGTAGCCATGTACTGGATAAGTGATTTGAAGATGGGTGGATGGATGGCTGCTTTGGAACCAGATCAAATACAATTGCCCACAAATGTCTTTGCTAAGATGGACAGAAATCATCAGAAAAAAAATTGTGGATACTAATACGTCAAGAGTGGTAAAAAAAATATGGACTGAAAAGAATTCTGCATGAAGAAGTGAACCAGCACAAGACACCACGAACCCCCATATGTTTTGGGAGCACATACCTGGGTTTCAAAGCTGCCCCAGGCTAGACATAGAGACCATAATGTTTTTTGTACAGTGTTTACTAACCCTACCTGGCCTCCATGCAAAATATTAAACACAAAACACAACTCATTACAGAATGTATTTTGTCATGAAATGCAAATAAATTTAATTACGCTTTCCTTAATTCCACATCCACATTATTAACTGAGGTCTCGATGTAGGTGGTATTCATGGAAAAAGCAGTGGGTTAAACAGTGCTTTGCTAAATCTTTGTGAATAGACATCTTAGACATTTTAAGGCAGGAAAAGTAAATTATAAAAACCAAACTACAAAAGTATCTGACTCTTCTACAAACCTTCCCTTATTGGCAGGCCTTCACGACCTTATATCAGGGACAGACAATCTGTGTGGCTTTACAGAGGTGGGCAGTTGTTCAGGGCCATTTTTGGTGAAAATTCTCAAACTGCTCAGAGAAAACCCGCCTGGATACAGAAGACAGCCAATCAAGAGCTGGCAAATCCCATGGACGAGAAAGCACTGTCTACAGTGCCTGTCTGGCATAAGTTCACTCTGTGCTTAGTGTCCACATTTACATTTACAATTATTGCAAATATATTGACAAGAAAATGTTTTTGTTGACTTAATTTAGCCCAAAATCTCCTTCTCAGAACATTTCAGACCATTATGCAATTGTCAGTTTAATTTTCTTTAATTTTCTTGTGGTCAATGGCTATACAGAGAAAAGTGAGAGAAAGCCGAGGTCGCCAAAGACATACCTTTCAGTCTTTGGTAGACCTATTTCCACATTTCGCAACATGGTCATTTTGCAGACCTGTGCCATCTAGCACGTCACCCAGCTTGGACAGTGTGTAGAAGTCACAGATGCTAAAATCATAGCTCAGATATGTACACAGAAAACTACTGAAGGGGAAGCCATGTAAACCACAGCAGCAGAAAAGAGATAACAAAATCTCCCAGTAAACAGTTGATTCAGACTGATTGAGAAATGGACGATTGCACAAGATTGAGATAAGTTTACCACTTGTGTGTCACAGTCTGCTGGGCACATAAACATGGGCACATAATCATGCCTCGCAGCAATAACTTATTTTTGATATTTTTTGTTTCTGGAGCACAGCAAACATCAGCAAACTGTTTCTTTCAGTGTGTGGAGAATCTGAGTATCTGAGTGGGGTATTATGATGCAGATTGATTATTTTCTTTGCATGTGTGGCCCATAGGAGCTTCTGCAAATGGCAGGCTGTCAGGCCAGCATAGGGGTGTCTACCCAGTAGGATAAACCGCCTGACCCCTAATCTAAACTAGGATTCAGCCCATTGGACCATGGAGAAAAAGAGGATGGAAGACAGGAAAGATAAGAAAAGTACACCAGCTCATGTGCTAAATGCCAGGGAGTTTTGTTTGTCTCACTTAATGTTCCAATTCAATAAACATTTGCCATGCAGAGTGGAGGTCCTTTTAGGGGTGCTGGTGGGAGTACTTCTGGAAAAGATTTTATGAAAATATATTTAGTCCATATTATTGGCTTTGAATGTCCTGAGTACCAAGATGTGTTGAAAACTACAACGTATTTAGGTGTGTGTGTGTGTGTGTGTGTGTGTGTGAAAGTCATGCAGCCCCACTGTCTCCTGCATATCCTCTTAATTACCTTAATTTGTCACCTACACAAAATACAGCCTAGAGCAGAAACAGTGTCAGATCCCCCCCCCCACTACCACCACCAAAGCCTTAATGTCCGCAGTCCTGGAGCATCACATGGGCATTTTTAGATTGTGAAAGCACTGGTCTAAACGAAATATATTAGTGAAAGTGGAACACGATACTAAAATAAGAATGTGGAATAGGTATTTTGGTAACGTTTTAGCCCAATTGTTTTATTTTAATAGTTAAGGCTTTTTTGTTTATTTTGTTCTCAGCTGTTTCTTACATGGAGGTAATACAAATGTACAACATAGCAGAACAACTCTTCTGCCCTACAAAGGGTGAAATACAGCAACACGCTGATTTTAA
>JAODKK010000113.1:575703-590499 GCA_026774405.1 Petrocephalus microphthalmus | reverse complement strand
CCAGTGTATCCCAACCCAGTCCTCGGGGAACACCAGTCAGTCCACATTTTTGCTCTCCCCCCCAGCTCCCAGCCAATCAGGAACACTGAATACCTGGTACAGGCGCGCTGAAAGCTGAGAGGAAGCAAAAACATGGAGTGTAAAAGGTTCCCCCGAGGACTGGGTTGGGAAACACTGGTATATGATACCATTCACTCACAAAATGCTCCAAAAACTTCAAATGACTTTACTTAAAAATAATAATACTTAAATCAATAAAAAGAAAAAATGTGTTCTTTTACCTTGCGGTCTTCAAATAACTTCTCATTAGACTGAAGTTAGATATTTTTGTTGCTTTATGAAAATTTAAGGGCAGTACATATGGGCCTTTGAGTGTGACAAACTCATGCATATACTGCATATAATGTTAAGTCCTGTTATGGTTTTTGCAAAGTCCTAAATGTCTTGCTATGGCTGCCTACTTTGCTGGCAAACAAAAGTATACAATACATTTTAAATTCATGTGTGTGTCACTCTGAAACTCACTTTTATTGAAATTCTGCCAGAAAGCTGCAAACCGCTAGAAGGATCTGTTTGGTCTTGCGAGCCGCCTATGCTGAGGAATACAGAGCGCCATAATTACTCCCTTCACTTGTTGCCTAGCAAAAAGTTCAATGGACTCTCTTTGGTGGAGCGGGGGTGTTGGCTGAAGCCCAAGCAGGCGGAGGGCCCAGTTAGCTGTAATGAAAGGGGCCTTTTGCTGGCAATTCAGTGTCCGGACCCAATAGCAGGCAGGGGTGGTATGTGCGTGTGTTTGTATACATGGCTTTGGGGGGGGGAGCAGTCCTAGCACAGATGGTGGTTGTGCAGGCATGGAGAGTGACTGAGAGAGATGGAGGAGAATGGGGCAGGGGTGGGAGGCTACTTTATTGTCCTTTTCCTCAAAACACCAGATGCCCCAGCATGAGACGCCTAGTGGGAGCGGGGTGGGGGTAGGGGGTGTCGTGCTCGCATGCTGCCTCTTGCACATTGACACCTTCATCTGGCCCAACTTTACAGCACGAGTGATGCGAGAAAGATCCACATCTTTTCACCAATCAGGTCATTTGGCTGTTTATTATTTTTTTAACACTCCTGTTGCATGACCGCTGGCGACTCCCGGCTGGTGAGGGGGGAGTCTGGGGACTCGGCCTCCTGAGGCATTCCTCTGCCTTTCTTATGGAAATTGTCAAATGGAAACAGCCAGGCTCTTATGAAAAGGGATTTGGCTCTCATGGAAATGATTTATTATCATGCGTTTATTGGGCAGACGATCTTACCCAAAGCAACTACAGACATGATAGATCAAAGCACTGCATATCGCATTGTCACACTGCAAAATCCCCAGGAATGGTAGATGAAACTAAAAAGTAATTAATAATCCATGTACATGCTTTGTGTATAACAGCTGGAGAAAGGAGAATTATCAGAACAGTAATATTATAGTTAACTGTTATAATAGATCAGCTTCCGTAATAATAATAACTTGACTCTTATTTAAACAGACTTTTGTAGAAATAGGCTTTTATGCAAATAGTTAGGGTCTTATGGAAATCAGTTGTTATAGAAATATTTGCAATATTACCAAAATACAAAATACTTTTTTGTATTTTATTTGACTTTGCTGTATTATATATAATCATATGTATATGTTCTAATCCTTATTTATTTATTTTTAGTTTGGTTCAAAATTACATTATTTGTCCCTGAGGGGCAATTAAAAACACATAGAGTTTTTAGATCTTATTTTAAAAGCTTAATCCCAAAGAAGGGGACAACTTGTTAAGACAAACTTCAGTTTAATTTAGGTGAGGGTGATTAATTGTCGACACACCACAGTGCACAACAATGACATGTGTCCTCTGCATTTTACCCACGTGACATTGTGACACAGCAGTGGGAGGCTACCCGAGCACCCGCTGAGCAGTGCTTGGAGGCGGTACCTCAACAGTACTTGAGGGTCAGGGACTCAAACCAGCAACCTTTTCAATTACTTGGTCATGTCCCTTACCATTACACCCCTTTTTTTCCTAAAATTTTGATTTAAGTGGAAAAAAGGATTTAAAATGCCATATGGTTGATACAGTCTGTTTCCAATAATTGTCACAAGAGGACTTTATTTGTGAAACACATTCATAATCCATGATGTTCTATCAATTATTGCTCGCAGGATCTGTGTGTAATAATTGCAGCCAGTCAGTTGACTGTTTTGACATGTACCAGCAGATTGAACAGATTGATGTAGTTCACCGTATACAGATTTCAAATAAGACAGACCAATAATCACTTCTGAGATCGAAAAAATTTGTAGTGAGAGAAATTATCAAGGGCGCATTCATTTTATTTATTTAGGAGACACTTCTATTCAAACGACATAAACACAAGGCAGATCAAGGCACTACTGAGCCAAAATTTAAAAAAACAACCAAAAGATACTGCCCTTTATGTGTTTTATCCATCCATCCATTTTCGGCTGCATATGCAAGGTGAGGCAGCGGGGGCAGCAATCTCCGCAGGGATGCCCCTTCTCACCAGCCACCTCCTCCAGCTCCACCGGGGCAATACCAAGGTGCTCCCATGCCAGCCAGAAGATGTAATCTCCTTCCGGTTGGACATGCCAGGAGAACCTCCCCGGGGATGCATCCTAGATAGATCCCCTGAACCACCTTAACGTAGCGACTGTACTTTGAGCACTTCCTGAGTGTTTCATACAGTTACGAATTACACAGCTTATTGTGACAAAAGACACCTGTGATGTTTATTATATGTATATTGGATTTTTTTTAATATATGCAACACTGGGGGATTTTTACTGCAGTTCTATACTTTGTAATTTCTAACAGCTAGGGCACAAAGTGCACAGCCCTGCTCTTCCTAAGGAAAGTCACAGACCATGTCCATCAGGTATTTCTTGATTCAGCACAAATGAGGCCTACAAGAATTATTGGATAAAAAATTGCTTAAACCCTAAATTTCATTTTAAAAACCCAAAGTAATATTGACAAAGTCAAACTATAGCCAAGAAAACGTACTTTAAATTGAACACTCATGTGCAGCTACTTTCACTTATTTCTAACAACAGATCTATTTTTCTATTTTTTCAGAACAGAGATGGTGTAGGAGGAGCCTAAGAGCACATGGCTCCGCCCTCCAGCCAACAGTCAGAACAGACGCATGCAGCAGCTGGGCCCACAAAAACATCAACGGCATGTAGAGATGAAACTGTGGCACTAGGGCAACCGAAAGCTGTACTTTCCACAGCTGACCTCAAGTTTCCCCAGCACTACAGTACTCAAAGTACTGAGGAACTGGAGGAGTGCTCAGAGGGGAATTTTCTGATCTTATTCTAGGTCACCAGGGTTGTGGGTGACAACAACCACACGCTACAAAGGAAGAAAGAAAAGAAACATAGCAATACAAGCAAGCAACTAAACAGAAAAGGTACCGACACAGAAGCTCAATAAGTTACAGTGCAACAATACAAACATCAAATGGCCTGTAGTGTAAGTAATCAGGTTACTCATTTGCATTGCATAAAAATGTATCAATGACACGATAACATTACAGCCAGTTTTTCTTAAAGGTTAATTTGATCACATTGGTTTTATGGTTAATCAAGGAGGACAAACAGCAACATATGTAAATGTTAATGTATTTAAGCCATTCAGTTACATAAACATGTGTACGATATGTATAATCAGTCTCAAACAACTACAAAGGGTCTCTATCAATGCAAATTAATAGTAATAACTATTATATAATATGAATGCCCTGAAGGATAAGCTAAGAAAAAATGTCCAGTCCTTCAACAGAAACAAAATGCAAGATGTAATGGTCATAAATGTTTATTTTAAAAATTACATCATCTCAAGTACAAAACTGTACATGCAACTATGTACACAAATTCATAAAAACAAAAATGTACACTGTTGTCACAGCTTACAAATCAAATGTGAAGGGAAAAAGGACCCACAGTAAACAAGATAAGCTGCTCAACAGCTCACAAATGAGAATGCTACGATTCGAGAACATCATACTCCAGTATCAACATGTTGTGTCAGCCTGTTGCTAACAAATGTACAGTCACCTCACAGCTTACAGAAAATAGCCTACCTCCATGGATCGGGTCAGAATCCTACCACAACCCACAGGTTGTAATGCACCAGTGATCCATTTAAAGATTAACATTTGTTTATTATTAAACACCTTAAAAAGCAAGTTACACAATGAAGGCGTTCAACATATCAAATAAATGATATGAAACACGATCACATCACTTAAGGCAAGGAAGTCCACTTATTGCTTTTAGGACTGCTGATCTAATGATTGCTGATCTAAAACCAGCTGAACAGTACAGCAAACACTAGCTGCATAGCAATGGTACAACTTGTTTTTGGTTTAATATCTGGGGCAGAAAATAATAGCCAATAGACAAGTAGTGCATTTTAAAGGTCCCCCAAGTATCATTGATATTTTGCCCTTGTATCTTTACAAAAAAAAAATGAGAGTATTGCACCATTTTTCAGTTGGGAACCCAGTTCGGAAATCTCATTACTCCGGACAAGAAAAACATTTACGCTATTCAGTTTGTCAGTCTCAAGGTAATCACAGACCTCTAAACAATGTCAGAAATGTAGCCCAAAACACTATATCCGACCGATGTCATTGTAAATTGCCGCGTCTTAATAGTGCTTTAGTATTCGGGAGGAGTGAGGGGAAGAGCCTTCAATAAATAAATACAACTTAGCTGAAAATGGAAGGACAGTGCCAAAAAAGAACAGATTCAGATAGTAACTAAGGTTGAAAGTTGCCCGGAGTTCCCTGCTGGTGACGCACTGGCCGTCTTGCGTCCTTCCTGCTCGCTTCCTCGCCTAACTGGATACAGTCATCAGGTAGTTTTTAGGCGGACTTGTGCGGCCCATCATGAAGTTCTTGCAGTTGACGCCGGGATTAAGCGCGTTACCGGTGCCGGGTCCGGGCAGGGGCGCCGGCACCTCGGCTTCGTACAGCACGCAGATGGAGCCGTCCTCCCCGATGCGGTAGGAAACCTCGTAGGGATCCACCCAGAGTGTCAGCTCCCGCGGCAGCAGGAGGAACAGCTGCTGACTGCTCAAGCCGATGCGGCCGGCCACCTTGCTTATGATAGGGTCCATCTCATGGTTAATCCGAATGCAACGGTAACCAGAACCCCTCTGGGGTCTTTCTGGAAACCAGTGATGCGCGTAGTGCTCTGGGAAGAGAAACGGAAGAAACACGTTAAAAATCCCATCGAGTGGAGGAGTACTGCGACAGTATGACTAGAAGACATGAGAGCTCAACAGTCGACGGCAACTAAAGAGCAAGAGCTCGGCCAGAGCTAGTCCCACAAAAGGCAGCGACCTGTAGCAGGGCGGCCAGGGCAGGGATCGGGGCGGCCGGCAAAAAGCCCGCATCTCCCAAACAGTCCACGAAGCAAATGCAGAAGATACGATCGTGGCCAAATGATAGCATGCAAACCTCTCACAAAGCAGCGCTCCCCCAGCACTTCCCTGCATTCCTAGCAGAAATAATAGCTGTATCAGCCCGATATTTAGCATGTGGGGTTCCCAATGATCCTTTACCTGATAGTGCTTGCTGTAAGCAGTCATTGAACACTTGCAGTTGTTGTTCACTGAGGAAGCCCCGGGTCCCCAGCAGACTGGCGACGAAGCCCGCCGCCGCCGCCACCTCCGGGGCCATCTCAGCTTTGCAGCTGCTGCGGTTGCTCATCCTGCCCGACTTTTCTTGGCTAGCTGGATAGTTCTATCGTTTTAGTGGGGAAGGTCCTGAGAAGTTCCGAGTCTCCAGAATTCCCGAAAACGTCCCTTGGCAGTAACTCGCCCGAATTTCGAAGATCCTCCGACAGTTTTATTATTTCTTCAGAAATTCTAGCTTAGACGCTATTGCCACAAAACAACGAAATGAATTTCCCTAACAAAAACAAATAGTACCAGCTAACGAGTGCATGAAGATCCTGAGTACTGAACTAAAAGGCTCTCTGATCTCCTTTTAAGTTGGGAAGTACAAAGGAGTTACATAATCTAGTCAACATTTTGATTGCTAGGCGTATTTATCCAATCGCTGTCCTTGAACGTAAAATAAGCCATTTTGAAAATTCTGATTGGATGGCTGCATTAAACACCCTCCCACCAAGTTACAAAAGGACGATGCAAACGAGCTTCCGTTCGTCCATATGGGGAAACTGACGTCAAAGCAAATGTGCGATATGACGACAGTATCGGAAAGTACTCTTATTTTGCCTTGGAGCAAATACAATAGCTTTTGCGTTGAAAGGTCTGTACAAAACGCTGGCACAATTCAAACACAAAAATGAACCCCTAAGGTAAAATCACAAAATCACTGGCTTTCTAGGGATTGACGTTTACTTTTAATATAACAAACAGCGTGGATATTTGCTTATATTTTACATAGCACGTGGAATAGGAGTATGGGTACATTCGTAGTCAATAATATGACTATCACAAACAACAATATGCTACTGTCTAACATCTGTTTTTTCCCTGATTTTCATCTTTCCTACAGTTATGTTTATAATTAACACGCCATGTGTTGTTGTTTAGAACTACAAAGCATTTTTGCATGTACGGGGTGAAGGAGTAATGCCACATTAACTATATGTTTTCTGCTATTATAGAAATAATGATAATAATAATGTGTACATAACACAAGCTTAAGGTGTTAAAGGGGAAACGAACTGGTGTAAGAGTATAAATGACAACAACTTTCACCACGGTCAGATTTCTTTTGTTTTTTAAGTACGACACGAAATGCACTTATGTCTTCACGCTGTTTAAGAACACGTCCGGTAGTATTATATTTCATTACCAACCCATAACACGGAAATTAACGCACGACGCGTGTGTTTGGCCCATTCCAAGTTATTCCAATTCCAAGTTATACTAGTCTTGTCCAACAAGAAATTGCTGAGTGGCTGCATTTCCTTGTCCTGGCTGTGCCTCCTCTCTTCCTGTGGAAAATCGCACGTACTGGGGTAGGTGACGTCACCAGCCCAAAGGGGCGGCGTTCGGCGGCTGTTTCCATTTATGGTGTATTAAAGGCCCGCTAAGGATCTGGGCAACTGCAGAGCTACACGATTTGGCTTGACACGCAGTTTAATTCTTCTAAGTTAGTTACCCTTTCAGAAATCCAGCTAATTGACACCTTTTCTAATGAATATGTATAACAGTGACAGTAGCAGTATAATACTTTGTAAACAACGTGCAGTTTTAACTTGTACAATAGTCTCTGCTAAGGAAACCCGGAAGCGTCGTCTTGGCAACGTAACACGTTATATGGTGTTTTGAACGTTTTAACGTCTTTCACAAATCCAACAGTGTAATGACAGTGTGCCACTGTGAATAAAACTCATCCTAAAACCGATCCACATTAATAATATTGTTAAGTATAAAATAAACTACGTTATTAATTCTGCCGCTAACTCGGTTAGCACCATTGCGATTCAGTAACATTCCCTTCAGCTCGTTGATATTCCAATACCGAGAACTACTATATTTATTTTGCCCAACAATGTAAATAAATTGCAGAAAATTAGTTAAGCACTTAGCCATCAATATTTATAAATAATACAGGCTTTGCCGTTGGTCACCCTATTACAGACGCTAAGACGTCATCTAGGTAATATTTGTGTTTAGGCAGGCTATGTGTGTATTCAGGCTTGCCAACTTTGGTCAGCTGGAGGGAGTGAGAATTTCAATTCGAGACAAGTCTGCACATACACGGGCATTTATAGGATTTAAGACATTTTTTGCCTTGTAAATAGTCTGTTGATTTTGCAAAATTCAGTCCAACTTTCTTCCCGTTTTGCCTCAGGGCAGGATGCCTGTTGTACTTGCATGAAGGCGACTGTTTTATGTCCATCATGCAGGCCTACACATTGTTTTTCATTGACTCGTAGTCATCCATTTTAAAATTATCGATTGTTTCGAGCAGTTACGTCGTATTAAATTGAGCATATAATTAGGTCGATTTTTGCACTCCGTTTTAAAACGCCAAAATATCTTCCTCGGGGATCGTTACGTTAACCTGTCAGTGCAGTAAAAAAAGAAAACAAAATTATGTATATATATCAAGCTGAAGTCTAACAATGGGCGTGAAAGTTTCATCAAACGTGGCTGCTAGTTACTTAATTATAGCCATTGACAAAGATTTAAAAAAAAAAGTACAAAATATGATTGTAGAGACTAGTATGTTGTATTCAGCCAATGTAAACTTCCCAGTTTATAAGAAATGACAGTGAAATACAGTAGGCGTACAATAAGCTTTTTGCGCAGGTTCTGTGCTGCGGCTCGGTAGTTACTGTGACGATTTTGTTACTATGGTTCTCCGGACTCCGTTTCGTCTCCTTCATGTAACAGGCTCGCTGGGGCGATGCGTTGATGCTGCACAACTTTTTGCCTAAAAAATAGCAACATGATGTGACATCATTTCCCCACATGGCAGATGACCGTAAACACTGATGACATATATATCCACAATGAATTTATAATTGAGCAGAATTTATTTGGCTGATGAGTAGTTTGGCTGTCCAGGGTAACATTACACATTAAAGCACTATGGTCTAAGCATGTTTAAAGAGTAGAGATATAAACAACAGACCCCACCCCCATTGCCACCATGCCGTTTTGTTGTAACCTACTATGTCCTTTGTTTAGTCATGCAAAACGTCAAAACATCGGCCCACGCTGTTAGACCTTCCTGTAGCACTCAGCCCAGCACAGCACAGCAGAGTTGTAGGCTGCTGCCAGGGTTTTTTTTTCCAAGAAGTGGGAGTGAAACACAGGGTTGAAGACCTAAAAAGTTGAGTTGAGTAGGATGGATACAGTTAAACAAATCAAGTGGCTACATTTGGCTGTGGGCAGGGGGTGTTGTTGTGCATAGAACACAAAGACAAGAATCAACCATGGAAACTATTAATAAGCACCAAATACTTTACACAGCTGAACATAGTTAAGGTCTTCTGAAACATGGAACACTTAGAACCATTAAACTGCTGACGTTGTTATACTTACTGTTCCGCTTAATCTCGAAGCAGGTGTTTTTACATGCGGCCTGTTGTTCTCTGATTTGTTTTTTCAGTTGCCTCTGTGACTAAAGTTCAACAACTTTATGACTGTTGGCAGTTGAAAATTTGTTGGAGGCACAAAAGTAGGAAGAGAGACAAAGTATATGTACTCTGTCCACAAGATAATAAGTGTTCCAAACATGCATTTTAACCGTAAAAGAAATCTGCAAAACTATTGTTTAAAAGCAAAAGTGGTTTGATTTCATCCTTCTTTTATTCAAATTAATTTGATGTCCTTTTCAGTAATAAAACCTGTATGTTTTTATCCTTGTAATTTAATATCTTCTATCACAACAAAGATTTGAGGAATGAGTACTATTTAATATGACCTACGGTACTATAAAAAAAACTCTTAGGCAGTAAAAGGAAATGTTTACAGCTATTTATCTGGGTAGTAAACATATATGTGCTCAGACCAAAAAACACTTTAATATTAGAACACATGCAAATTAAGAGTAACACAAAGAAAACTAACAAGAATTTTTTCTGTTCTCCATAAAGTAACAAATTTCTTGTTGGATGGCTAGATGAACAGTGCTTTCTGTCCCAAACCTCTCCTGAGGAGCATCCCGGCCTTTCCATTTATTCATTTCATTTTACAACCAGGTTACTTAATTCATTCATTAAATACTTAGTTTAAAAACTCAGTGAGGTATTGATTGACCATATGAAGTGGTATATATCATAGCAACATGAAGATCAGTTAAGAATCATTTTCTTTCACTGCCTGTGACTTTTGCACAGTACTGTACAAGGAGTTTATGTTCAGGCTTCTCTTGCAGTAATGCCTGGGTGGTAAAGGAGAGTTGTGCGTGACATCACAGTCCACAAAAAGGCGGTCAGCTCTTTAAGGTGCTGTACATGCTGCTAACGCTAGGTGGCTCTCACAGGCTTTAATTATCCATTCATCCATTTTCCAACCCGCTTATCCTGTTCAGGGTCGCGGGGGGTCCGGAGCCTATCCCGAAAGCAATGGGCACGAGGCAGGGAACAACCCAGGATGGGGGGCCAGCCCATCGCAGGGCAGACTCACACACCATTCAGGCTTTAATTATAAAGTTTAGAAATATTTGCTTGTTTACTATATTGTTGCTTATGAAATTAGAGTGAATAAGATCTTATTTTATTGTTGAATTCTTTCATGTTATCTTTTATTCATTGGTTTAATACTGTGCCGTGTAAATCTTCTGAAAATGTTGGTATTTGCTGACTTTGATGAGTACCCAGTCATCATTATTGCAGCCTGTAGCCTTCACAATGGAAATGTTCTGTACTTGTTCAGATGTAATACATTTATAATGATAATGAGGCGCAGCATTACATATGGCTAAGGACAGAGATTTTTAGAACTGCTTGCCAGTTTAAGACATGTTGACCAGGGTAATTTGCTTGCATATTTGGTGAAATACCTGGGTTTATGAAACTCCATCACTAAATGGAACGGGTGGTAGTAATGGAAAGCATTTGCTTGCTGATGATAGACCTGAAGAGGTGGGAGATACAGGCCAAAAGAGCATTTACATTGTCAATAATCTCTTTAGTTGCCTCATTTCAGGATATGTTCCAGTTTATTTTATACATGCTATATATGCCCAGTTGCCTCACTGCAAAATATGTTCCAGCTTTTTTTATGCATGCTGTATGCCCCCCTGGTGTCTCACTGCAGGATATGTTCTGGCTTATTTTATGCATGCAGTATATCCCTAGCTGCCTCGCTTCAGGATACGTTTCATCTTATTTTATGCATGCCATAGTCTGGCCCATGATTTGAAATCCAAACCAAATGCTGCATATCTCCAGCTGCATCGCTGCAGGATACATGTATGTTCCATCTTATTTTATACATGCTGCATAACCCCAGCTCCCTCGCTGCAGGATTTGTTCCAGCTTATTTTATACATGCCGTAGTCTGGCCCATGATTTAAAATCCAAACCTGGACCGCTTCGTCCTCTGGAACTATTCACCCATATCTATGCTGCCATTTCTATCCAAAATGTTGGGGAAACCTAGTCTTTTTCAATTGCAGACTTCTTTGGAGGATAAAGGCAGCGTTGGTGAAGTTTTCCAGTCTGCTTTTAAAGTTCATCATAGTACAGAGTTTAGTCTTTGGTCCGAGCACTGGAGGAGTCCCAGTGCACGCTGAAACCAAAACGATACATACATGACCACGATGTTCCGTGTGCACTGGCCTGAATCTAAGGCCCAGGTGGGGAAGAGCGATGGCCTTGAGTGTAGGGCAGCTGTTCTCAAGCCTTTCTCCATCAAGTAATGAAAGTAATCTGTTGCTAAAATCCAGCTTACAACTTGTATTCGAAGGGAGTGCGTGTAAGTCTTGAGTGTTATGAGAATTTGCACACCCGTCTCTTATTCCTCAGAAGTCATGTACAATGCATACCATTAGATATGCTGTTTTAAGTGCCTTAAATGAGCTTTCTGCAACTTGTTATAAGTGTTTGCAATCCATTATCACCCATTCAGTGGTTTCCTTATGACTTTTCCAACTATTGCTTGTTTCCATGGAGCCCAACAGAGGGCCGCTCCCAAGGTTAGATCCTGTTTGCTGCTAGCATTCAAAGCATTTTAAGCCAAGGTCCATGCTCAGCCCAATCACAAAGGCCCATGTGTTCACAACGACTGAACTTCTACTATAAGTAGAACCAGCGAGACTTGGGAACGTGACCATCAGTTAGTAAATCAAGGTCCTAAATGATAATGTGTGGTGAAGCTTCCTGACAGTTGCAAGAACTTTCAGCCTATATTTGAAACTACCTGAATCTGTTGTCACTTACATTTTTGTCAATACAAAAGGAAAAGACTTCAAATGTGTGTGTATGGTCCGTGCTTGTATCTTCACCCTGCCAAAAATTGGGTAGACATCAGCATTTTAGGGTATTTCAGTTATTCTCTTACATTATTGATTTCCCTTGAAGATGTCCTTACTGCCTGGAATACGATCCCAAAGCAGAAACACTGCATCTGACTTTTGCATGGCCGATGTCCTCCCGCTGAGGCAAGTCACATGAGAGCAAGACCAGAGCTAAGGCTTTAAAGCATTGCAGCAGGAAGCTGAGGCCCAGGGCTTCCATATTTTGCATCACAGCTTTGTTTTGTAACAGCGATGATGTTCAGATGGCAAAAATAGTTTTATTCACCCCCACCCCCCCACACACACAACAACAGCCTGGCTACTGTGCAAAGTGTCCCTGCCACCCAAGGTTAATTTTATCTCTCATATCCAGGCCAACAGGCATAGGAGAAATGACAAAATATGCATGATGCCAGTTCGACTGCACTGCACGCAGTCCTAATCCACCTTGAACACATACGTCTGGATGCGGTTTGTTGATTTTAGTTCAGCATTTAACTCCATATCCCTCAGGAAACTATTTTCAAACTTGAAACGGTACTCTGCACCTGGGTCATGGACTTTATAACCAACAGGCCCAGCAGGTCAGATTATCTCACCTTATAGCTCCCCTCTCATTCTAAAAGCAGGTGTTACTTGGCACTGTCTGCGCAATCCATTGCTATCCCCGTGTGACCATCTACCCATCCACAGCTTAAACACCATTGTCAAGTTTGTGGGTGACAACCATTGTAAGACTGATCTCCAATAATGCATTCAGGGAGGAAGTCCTGAACACGACAGGATGGTGCAGAGAAAACAACCTTACCCTCAGCATGCCAAAAACAAAAGAACTTATTGTCGACTTCAGGACCCGGAGGAACAGAGCAAACTACACTTTAAATACGCTGAAAGAAGGTAGGAAAAATCGTCCAGTGTTTAATTTCTTGGGGCTCATATTACAGAGGACCTTAATGAACACCTCCAAAGTAGTGAAAAAAACAGAACCACAGTTTATTTTTCTCCGAATGGCGAGAAAGGTCCAGCTTACCTCAGCTGAAGGCATCCTCACTTATCGTATAACTCTGTGGTTCGCCAACTGTATGGCTGCGGGGAGGAAAGCTCTCTGACCCCCGGTGAAAATGGCAGGGTGGTTCATCAATGCAGAGCTCTGAAAAACAGCTTCATCCCAAGAGTTCCAAAAAACTCCAACACAATCCAGCCACCTTGACTGTTGTTTACACACCCCTCACTTAATATCTATACATTTTCTATATTTCTTACAATATCTATACATTACATCCTCTTTAGCTCTTACGGTATATTCTACCCACATTTTACTTGGTTTTTATATTTTATTTTACATTTTCTAAAGTAGATTTTGTTATTGTGTTTTTTATTGTATCTTGTATTTATCCATATCCATCCTTTCACGTTTTTCTTGTTTACTGGTGGTGATGTTAGGAGTAAGTCAGGCAGTTTTTTTTGTTGTACAACTGAGCAATGATAATAAAGAATTTTGATCATGATTTATGTGCTGTACATGCTGGCCCATTTGGTACAACAGTACTGGTTCTGTTCATATTCAGATTACCTATTACTCTTCTTATGTAGCAAGGCCTTGACCGTAATGTTAGGGAGGGCTGCCTTTTACTTCTCTGACCCCAGTCTGCAGCATGCAGTAATTCATGGAGGACTTCTGCAGTATCTGCTGCTCTGCTGATTATAGGTATCTGCACTGTGCTCCCTTTCGCCGCCATAGTTGCTAAATGAAAAGAGAGTAAGCTGTAAAATTAGCTTGCGGTAAGTAGTCCCTGTAGGCCCCCTCCTACCCCCTAACCAACCGGCTTCAGGAAAGAGCTCCTATTCTGGGTAGCAAGGAGCAGGAGAAAGGAGAGGAGAAATGTCATCATTAGCTCACAGACGGAGTGGTGGAGGGCTGGAGGGCCCTGGGTCGAGGCGAGAGGGCTGAAGCAGGCCAGGGAGCTGGTGTGGGGGGGGGGTTGTCTCATATTAGCTTCCTGTTACTGTTCCTTGCTTTCTGTCTTCCTTATATTATTTATAATACCTCCTCCCCACCTTTCACAGTGTGACAGTTCTCCCCTGTGGGATACACCCTCCCACTTGCATTTACATGATGACACAGTATGACACTGAAGTTCTCTCACCCTTTTTCCCCGTTTGATGTAATCGGTGCTGCTTCTGATCACTGCAGGATACCTGCTGCATAAGCAAATCGGGTTTCCAATCAGCTGCAATGCAGCTGGGCTTCCCTTGGTGATTTGTACTTCAATAGGTTAAGAGTCTGTATCTGGAAGGTTGTGGGTTTGAGTCTTGCAGCAAGCAGAGTAATTGTAGTGCCATTGTTCTGACTGGCACTCCTCTTTGACCCCATACTTGCACATCACTTTGAGCAAAAGTATCCAGCATGCAGAGGTTTCACTGAGTCAGAGAATGACACTGGCATATCAAATCGACTGGTGTGAAAGGAAATAAGAAAGCTCACTCTAGGATTTAGGCCTCATTCCTAGCGCAGGATGGAGCAGAGGGTGTGGTAGGGAAAGTGGACCAGGCAGAACCAGCTTGGTCTGAGAATGGTGCACGTTTGACTCTTTCACCACTGTCAGACCCATACATCCAACAGATACATCCAACAGACAATACACCTGACATACAGATACACCTGACAGACACATGCATCTCACACAAGGATACACCTGACAGATACATACATCTCACACACGGATACACCTGACAGACACATACATCTCACACACGGATACACCTGACAGACACATACATCTCACACAC
>JAODKK010000113.1:560783-575603 GCA_026774405.1 Petrocephalus microphthalmus | reverse complement strand
GGATACACCTGACAGACACATACATCTCACACACGGATACACCTGACAGACACATACATCTCACACACGGATACACCCGACAGACACATATACCTGGCATATGGATATACCTGATAGATGCATACATCTTACAGACACATACATCTGACAGACACATACGGTGGTGGCCAGAATTATTAGAACACTTGGCATATTTAAAAGGTTTCAGTTGTTTTTGTTAAATTGGACATTAAAATACCCATAAAACAAATTAAACACCTACAAAGTGATCATTATGCTCCATAAACGATAGAATAGAGACTTCATAAGGAGAATCACTGTGCTAAGTCCGGACCCCAACCCCATCAAGCACATTTGTGAGGAGTTGGAAAATAAAGTGGACAGATCTATTGTACATTTAAAGGAAAGCCTTTGGCTTGAGTTGCAGAAGGCATGGGACAACATTAGTGTTGAAGTTCTGCTGCTGTGCTGCTGTAATTGCTGCAAAAGGTGGACATACCAAATATTAAAGTTAAGTGTGGATAAAAACAGTACGTCTCACTTCATCTGGTATTTGTTGTGCTCAGCGCAAACATCTGCATATTTCATGAACATTATGAAATCATGTTATGGAGGCAAAAAAGTCAATATGTTCAGATCTGTCAGATGTTCTAATAATTTTGGCCACCACTGTACATCTGACATATAGATACATCCAACAGACACACACACCCTACAGACACACACACCCAACAGACACACACACACACCCGACAGACACGTACACCTGACAGATGCATACATCCAACATACAGATACACCCGACAGACACGTATATCCGACAGACACTTACACCTAACAGAAGCATACACCTGATTGGCACACATCTGACAGACACTTAAAGACACAGTTTCCTCTTTAACTTGTGTCCCAGCTCTAAAAGGCCAGACGAGGCCTCTGCTAGTGGTACAGCTGTGTCAGGAGGGATGACGTGTGAACCCATTTCTAAAGCTGAAGGTGTGTCCTTGTGTTTCTACAGCTGGATAACATCCCCCGCAGCAATACAGGTAATGTACCTTTCAAAATGTACAGCAGCAGTTCCTCTTGGGCACAAAAAATTCAGAACGGGGACTATAATAGGCTAGCAGTGCATGGGGGGGTGGGGGGGGGCAGACAGAGTTTGTTTTTCAGCATGCCTCTTTCTGACCTCACCTAAGAGGCAGAGAGCGCAGTTTTGGGTTGGTGCTGCTGCCTGACTCATCCTTCCCTTTTTCGCTACAGTAAATCTTCCTCCCTGTGCTCATCTTTACATCATGGATATCTGTGCTTGTGTCAATATGCGCCTGTGTATGCCGTTGTTCACCTGGCCAATTCATGGAATTTCTACATTATCTTTCACTATTATCGGGGCCCATTTGTTACACAGTAGAAAATAATCCGAACATTTGGTTGTAAACCAGTCTAATAGGCATTAGCCTGTGCTAATGCTGTTTGTTATCCCTGTGAATTAAAGAACTTCTCTGGGGCACTCAGCCAGCACCCTATGTGTGTATCTCCAGCCTGTCTAATTGATTTGAGCTGAAAGGCAAAGCCTCTGACTGTCATTAATGTCCATCAAATGTACATGGCTATGGAGGAGGAGGCTATATAAATACTGATCAATAATGATTGCGACACTTTACTTAAAGCTCTCATTTATAATGCACTATGGATACCTTCATAATGCATTATAATGGTTGGTATATGAATTAATAAAGCATTACAACATCTTTTGACAATAATAAGGCATTGTAGTGTTGATTATAATACTTAATAAGGTCCAACGAAGCACTTGTCTATAATGCATTATAATAGTCAGTATCAGAATTAATAAAGTATTACAGCAGAATGCTTTGTGCTGCATTCTGAAGGTACGTATAGTGTAATTAATAATATACATGGCTATCATTTGTTATGCCTTTTTATTGCCATGTTTATAATGATTCATGAATACATTATAATGTGTTTTGAATGTGATCATAGATTCCTATAAACATGGCATTCATTGAAAGTGTTACCATAATGATAATGTAAGAATGTGTTTTGTGTGGGTGGGTTTTGCTTATATCTGCTCTGACTGCGTACAGATTTTGGTGCCCTGCCCACGTGTCACTGTCTGCTGTCAATCTCTTGCTATAATGTGTGTAGCCCACACATTATAACATGTGCATGCAGGAGGGTGGGGCTTTAATGAGTGCACATGCCAGATGGGTATGTGTTTCATTTGCCAATCAGAAAGATCCACAGCATCAAAGACTGAGAGGGACGGGAAAGTTGAGGAGGATAGGAAGATGCAGTCAGGGAGAGTATATACAAAAGAGAAGGAATGCCTGTCCAAAAGATGATGGGAAGAGCTGAGAGTCATCAATAGATAAGTTGCATACTGCTGTTCTTTATAAACACTGAGCAGAGGCTTGCCTGGAGAAGGACTGCCCCTGCTCCCCTTTTTATCCACATGATTGGCTGGCTGTAATAGCAGTCAGCCAATGGGAGCATGCCATCCCGCCACAGTAATACGCAACACATGACATGCGAAACTGGCTAAGGAGGCGGCCCTCCAGTACAAAGAGAAAGAGAGCGGTAGAGAGAGGGAGGGAGAGAGAGAGAGCGACCGTAAGCGCTGCTTCATCCACCTTCAGACATCCTGCTTGTGTCTCTGTTTATAGCAGTGGCCCTCTGCTGGTCCGCGCCTTCCTCTGTGGTGGGCCTCCGTGCCTCCTTCTGTCCCCCTGCTGTGCCACAGCCGCCAGCTCGCCTGGGCTCTCCCCGCAGACATGGGTTGCCGGCTGTCAGGATTATGGGAGGATGATGACAGTGGGGTGAGTGTCGTTCATTTTGGGATGTGTCACTTTAGGGGCTGTGGGAAGGTGGTGTGGAGGTATACAGTGTGATTTTGGGGGGTGGTCCCCTCGGGGACTGCTTCATTGTGCCCCGTGTGTGTGTGTGTGTGTGTGTCGGCTCACCTGGAGACGGGGACACACCAAGTGCCATCAGCCTCCTCGCTGCCTGAAGCCGTCTGATCGAGCGTTGTCACGTAGAGGAGTCACTGCTGCCTTTTACTGGCTGCGTGTGTCATCTGTATGTGCGTATTCCGCTATGTACATGGATATTAGCATGACTGTATTTACACATCCATGCATCAGCATTCCATCTGCGTGTGTATGTGCATTTGTGTTTAAGTGTGCAGTTGTGCATGTCTGTGTGTGTGTGTGTGCACGCATTTGCTCATGTGCATGTGTGTATTTGAACATTTATATTTCTGCGTGCAGAGCTGTACAGGTCCGTGTGTGTTTGTGCGTGTGCACATTCTTGTGATTCGTGGTTAGGGTAACTGGGAGTGATGGAGCCAGATATGACCTCGTCTCACTCCTTTTTCCTCTGGAAGGTGGGAGAGCGGGGTGTGGAGGGTGTGGAGGGTGTCCGGGGAAACTCCTTTGGCATATCCAAGCCTCCATAGCTATTTTTTCCTCAACTAGAGCCTTGCTTTATTGTGAAAAGGTTATTGTTTTTCAAGCAGTTTTGAAGGCCTTTCCATGTCTTTTAAGTTGCCGTGGATTCAGCTAGTGGGTTGGGTCATGGGATGTCCAGCCATGTACACAAAACCCAGTGGACATTCCTGGGTGTAGGAGCAGGGGGGTTTGTCTGTCAGAGCACACCCCTCTGTGTGACCAGCAACGCTGACTTTCCTGCATTTTCCAACAGCATGCTTACAGCAAACTCACGCCTAGGATTTAAAATATGGACACACCAAGCCACTTTTCAACAATGCTTGCCTTTTACTTTCCTTCTGCCATACAGTGTAGGCTTACCATATTAATCATTTTCAATTTTTTTTCACTTTTGCAAAATATGTCACGGTGAGCTATTGTTTAAATTTTTAGCAACATCAAGGACAGTGAATATTTTCTGCCTGCCTTTGTTATTAGTAACGTATTGATGTTAGTGTAGTTAACTATTCAGTGGAAGAATTATGTTGAGCAACTAGTGCCTTGGCTGGACCCTGGAATGACATACTTTTGCAAATAGTGATTTTGCTATCTGAGCAAAAAAAAAAAAAGTTTTTTTTATAAAATTAAGGGATTAATTGTCATCACAGACACACCACTGCACACAGTGCACATCAACGAAATGTGTTCTCTGCATTTAACCGATGTGTGACATTGTGACATAGCAGTGAGCAGCTAATTTAGCACCTGGGGAGCAGTGCTTGGGGGCGGTACCTTGCTCAATGTACCTCAGTGGTACCTTGCTGGTCCGCGATTTGAACCAGTAACCTTCCAATTGCATGGATGCTTCCTGCAGGTTTCTTGTAGGTGGTGGAGGCTGATTGGTCATTGCACTTGTTTGTTTGTAGAGCTGTTAGCCTTCCCAAAGGGACTTACAGAGAAAACAGGAGTAGGGTGTCTTTGTTAAAAAGTGTGCCTGATTGTGAATAGTCTCGCTGTGCTGGAACAGTGTGTAGTGGTTCTGTTGGATTAAGATTTAACTGTGTAGTAGAACAAGTCAAGATGAAAAGTTAGTGAATGCAGTTACGTTCCTGCTGGTGTTGTGGCTCCGGTGACCTATGTGCAGGCACTGGAACATCTGAAGAAGCAGCTCACTGTGGCTTGGAACATCATCTATGGAGGTAGCAGAGCCTCTTAGCACCCAGTACATGCTGTGTGAAGGGTGAAGCAGGGCTGTAAAGGTCAGTGAAGTCGTGGAGATGCTGCAAAGCAACCATTCAAGACTTTTCAAGCTTATCCAAGTCAAGGCTAAGAAGGTCTCCGTGAAGATGGAGGATTCCAAATCCAGCAAGAAGCTGTTAGTTGATGGAGGACAGAGGGAGGAGATTATGAAGAGTCAGCAGCAGGAATATTAACTGGTGGAAGCTGGTCGATTATGGAGCTATTGCTTTTGTGCATTTTGGTACAGAGGTAGTAGAGGATTCTCTCTTTATGGCTGTACATCTCTTGCTGTAAAGTGAAATCCACGTGAATAAATGACACAGGGAGGTTTCTGATTAGGGTCATTTACTGCACAACTGCATTGTAATCAAGGTCATCAGGATGAGCGTTGTCATTAAAAATCTGAGCATTTGAAATAAGACCTGGGTGAAAAGGTTTTTTTGCTATACAAACATCCCCGGGAACATTGGCAAGCGAGTGCTGAAGCAGAATACTTCCCCAATGCCAATGGAGGGACCTGCCTGCTGTGTCTCTGAGCAATAGCTAGATGTGTTCGTCAGATCCAATCAGAAATTTATAGCTCTTTAACAGTCTGAGGCTTTAAGATAATTTCTTATAAAGCATCTGCTGGACAGGAATAATCAAATCATACACATTTGTTTACTTGAGTGATCCAAGATCCAAGCATTAGCTGTACATATAAACCCAAACAAAGAAACTGAAATACAGTAACAGGAATATACTTGCTTTGCCACATATACATTGTCATTTTTTCCTCTTTAACACATTTGTAAGTGCTGTCATTTTTGACACCTGCACTCAGCCAACCTCAGTGATATTTCACAGTACACAAGGCATCCAGACCTTAAGTATGAGTGCCCCGAAAAAGATACTGAACATTTGTTTTCAAGGTCCTTTGCTTATATTAATATCAGCAGGGAAAATAATGGAAAATACTTCTTTTAAATTAATAATCTGGAGATGTTTTTGCTAAATGACATCACACACTGTATTTAAAAGGGAAACGTGATCGATAGGCCTGTCTGCGTGTTTGCTTTGTCAGACAGATGAGGAACTTGATGCTGACTCATTTGGTGGCAAGGTCTGTATTACAATTTTTTTGTTTAGATGAAAGGGCACAACCTGTCCCAAGCCAGCCAATGGGATTCTCTACGCATCCAGGGTAGCTTCGAACAGCCAATCACACTGCAGACAGAAGGGCGGAAGGGGAGGTACCACCACCACCACCACCATTCCTGGCCGGCCTCTGATTGCAGTACTCAAGCGGAAAGCACATGGGACACCTGCAGGTGTCTGGGCATTTCTGCAGGGTCGACGCCCCAGATCAGAGCTTACGCTGACAGGCAAGCATTTGTCTGAGGGATACTGGGCTACTGGGGACTGCATTTGCTCTTGTTTTGTGCAGTGTACAGTGACAGCTATTATATTAGTGCTGAAGCATAGCCTGCTGAAATGTCCCTGTTTCCCTGTGGCTGAGGAGCCACTGTCATATGCCACATAGCTACATAGCTACCAGCAGTGGGAGCCATTTCAGGCCTAGCTTCTGTGTGCTTTCAGACAGTGCTGCAGTCATGTGACCCAGCCAATGGACCATTATGCTGCCAACCAGTACCTTCCCAGCATCCCCCTCACCTTGGATAAACTGGATAGACTGGAAGACAAGGTGTGTACCTACCAACATTCTGCAATTCTCTAAGATCCCTCTGTTCTCAGGGTACATATATGCGGGTACAATTCTCTGGGGTGGCAAAACTGGGAACTGAAAATAATGAGAATCCTACTTGATCTCCGGAGATTTTTTCTTTCAAGAGCAAATGCGAGAAGAATTGGTATGGCCAATATACTTATGGAGAGCAAATTGCACCTACAAGTATGCTGTGAAAGAATAAAGTACTTCAGCACAACACTGGTTGCTTTAGTTACAAGACGACCACGTTAACCTTCATTTTTAATCATGTGGAAGCAGGTAACTTACATTTCACAGTGTTTCCTGGGAAGCTAGAGAGAAGGCCCTTCTTCAGTATCAGAAAGGAGATGGCCATCTGCTCACAAGGACAGCAAATCCCATAGATAAGATTCCTCACACATCCTATCCCACTGGCATCTTTTCAAACAATGACTCCCCTCTCGAAAATACACCCACAGCTTGTCGTCAGTATCACGCCTTTACGTACTCTGTGAATAAAGACCCCGTAATCTCTGCTCTCTCTGCTACACACGCACATCCCGACTGCTGCTGATTTTGTACCCCATTCTTCTTTAAATCATTTGACCAAAAGCATCATTTATGTAGGAGCCGTGGTTATGTCCTGACTAGCAGTTGCCATGGCATCGCAGGAACACCATGTTAGAGTGTTCACTGCATGCCAGCGAGTCATAGCACCACACATTGGTGCTTAACTCAAACAGATCTTTCAACCAGAAATCAAGGTTATATCTGGATAATTATTGATATAAAGTATATATAAAGTCACAAGTGAAAATTAAAAATTTATTTAAAATCTCTCAGTGGTGAGATTTTTAAGCCCTGAATAAATACTGGTGTAAGACAGCCCTTACGTAAAATAATATGACCTTGTTGTTTTTGTGCAGGAACCTGACTTGTGTAGCCGTGTGCCTAAGAGACGGCACTGTCTTATCGGATGCTGCAATGCAAACTTGGATGAGCCAGGTAGCTTCCTTAGTCAGGTAAGGTCTCGTCAGTCAATGAGGCACCCCAAATATTATCATGCACAATCGCCTGTCCGGAACGTCCCACTGTGTTGAACACATTTTAAAACATCTACCACATCTTTACAGTTAGGGAAGCCGATTCTAAGTCATTAGCAAATGTTTGAACACAAACATAATCCTTCTTCCTTATTACATCTAGGTTATAATGCTAATTTAGCTGCGTTATGTGCGAACAAAAGAGCTTATTTTAACATCTTTAAATGCCTTTTATTTTATATTATGTTTATGTCTGGATAATTAACCTCTTTAATGATGTTTTTTTGTATCACTGGTCCAAGACAAGATCTTACCTTCTGTACTGCTGAAAATCACAAGCTCAGCATCTGCAAAGCCGTGACAGTGCATTTTAAAAAGCATTTATCAAAATCTATTTAGAAATCCCATTAAAAAGGAGAAATTCTATAAATAAACATGAGTAAAACATGCCATTGGCAATAAAATTACAGATATTCCCAGTTTTGTTTCCATAGCATGGCCCAGATTGCCATGTGACTGATTCTTGGAGCACATAAGCTGTGTCCCTGCCAGCTATAGCTGCACTCATATGTTTCTCTTTCTGTTGTTTTGTACTAGAATGTGTTGTTTTGCATCCACACAACTTTTAAAAGCTCCATAATATCCAAGATACAGTGCAACAGGACAGATACAGTACAGCAGGACAGGTTTCCTGTTCCTGGCTGTTCGTAATATTATCTTTACATTGATCCCTTAATTACCCATTAATCAATAAAATCTATTTGTTTGCCTATCTGTTCATCTACTTGAAAGAACCCAATAAATCCTTCTTAAAATGATTGTCTATTGTCCAGAGTTGGTTGGTTGACACAGGTGAGCTGTCATGGACTTCAGGTGGCAAGAAATGTGTTTTATGGAAAATTAATGGGCCAGAGAAGACTGTGACAGTGCACTCCTACCCCCCTATCAGATACAGCACCTAGAAACAGTGGGATGGCTGGTTCAGGCCTGCTTTAAATGTAGAATACACATAGCACCATTTTTTTTGGTGCTGAGCAGATGGTCAAATAAGCCCACACTTTACCAGGCTGCGTTAGCCAGGGTGTCGGGCAGAGCCATGGTGATTAGGTACAATGAGTACAAAAAAACAACAGTTATGCAACGGCACAATAGCAGTGTGTGCACCAATGCAATGTGACTCAGAATGGTGGCAACACAAGGTGGTACAAAGCAAACGGGTGAAAATGACTGCAGGGGCCGATCTAAACAAGGGCTAATGAGTACGTGGCAGCCCCTGTATGCAACCACACATCAAAATAATAATAAAAAAACATGGATAATACTCTAAGCGGGACCATAGATGAGACGGGGAGGCCATCCCCGTAAAAATAACTGGGACCAGTGCTCACCTACCAAGGAGCATGTTAAGATTGCACTGAAGTAAAGTGCATAAAAGGGAAAATCATAACACAAATGCACACATCCATGTAAATGTCTGACTATAGTTTTATACTGGTACCATAAACACACACTGCACAATTTTATTAAATCAAAAATTAAAAAACCAAAGATTCATAGTGTTGCAGGTTAGTTTAGACCCTTCTATAATAATTTTCCCAAAGTTATTATTTTTTTCTTTTTTACTTTTGCTGCGTTGATTTCCTCTCAACCTAAAGTTACTCCCCACTTGTTGCTACAGAGAATGTTGGATGTGTGCCACACACAGCTATATGTAACAATGCCTAAACCACTGCTCTCTTTTTATCAGACAGAGGATGAGGACCCAATATTGGAAAAACCTGTAGGATATCTGCCTTTGCTACATGAGCTGGACAGCGGTCTGGGTTGCACTGATGGAAGCTTCCACCAGGGGGAGCTGTCTGCAGCTGAGACAGAGGAGGGGGTGGAAGAACCAGTGTCATCTCCACCAGGCCGCACCAGCCATGGCAGCTCACCATCCTCAGAATCACTCATCTCCTCGGAGCTCAGTGACTCTGGTTTCTACAGCGTCAGCACTGGGGAATTCCGCCGTTTTCAGAAACTTCTGGAAAAGAGGATTCGCCTTTACAGGGCACGGGTGATTTCTCGTGATCAGAGGGAGGGTGCCAAAGCTTGCTGGGACTTGGAGTCCATCCCCGAAGCCTTGGGTTGCCCGTCAAAGGGCAGCTGGTCCCCTGAAGCCAGTCCAGCATGCGCAGTTCACCAGTGCACCAAGGGTCCATCCTCGGTCCAGTTCAGGAAGGCCAGCAGCCCGCATCTGAGAAGGTACAGCTCCAGTGCAGGCTCCGTGTTCTCCGCTCATGCTGGCCTGTCCCACTGCAGCAGCCCTTCTTGCCAGAGGAGGATCTCTCTCCCACGTCAAAACTCCTCAGCGGAGCACCTGTGGAGGGGCCCCACAGTGCAGCAGCCTGTTCCCCGGCCAATGAAGCAGAGGCGAGCCAGTCACCCTACATCACCCAATTATCACGCTACTGCCATGCACCACTGCAGGCGATTTTCTTCAGCCTTTAGGGAGAGGCCAGAACTGGCTACAGTAGCCCCAGTAGGTTGGGGCGACAGACCCTGGCAACAGGACGGTGCATCCGACCATCAGGATATCATACACAGCGAACATTGCAGCAATGTGGACTACAGCCTAGGGATGCAGGATGGCATATTCTGTAAGTGGTATCCAGGAAATGAAAGTGAGAAGGAGTGGCTGCAGCAGCACCATCATACCCTGGCCCACCTCCACAGCACCAATGGGACCTGGTACTCCGAATCCAGAAAGGGGGCCACGGAAAGCCACACTCCCACCAGCCGGAAGGTGTTGTCAGGAAACCCCCGGGCTCTGCGCAACCAACTGCTGAAGGCACGAGCCCTGCGGCTTGCGGACGAGCGCAGCGAGGTGACCACAGACGAGGAAGCCCGCGGCGAGGTGAGGACCGGTCGCTACTGGAGCAAGACAGAGCGGCGCCAGCAGCTGATGTCGGCACGGGAGCAGCGGCAGCGGAGGACAGTTCGGGCCTTCCCTCCCGGCGGCTCCAACACCGTGCTGGAGCTCAGCCAGCGCAAACTGAGCCGTCTGCGAAACCGCAAGCTGCTGGACGACTGGACCACTGTGGAGGAGGTGCTGACCCACGGAAACCGGGTAGGGAGCAGCCAAGAGATACTCTGTCCGAGCCCCCTGCTCTCCGTCACCACGGTATAATCTTATCGAGGCAGCATTCCTTTGAGGAGCCTTAGACATGGACAAGAGAGGTGCCAGAAGAAACACCACAGATGTTGGTAAATGTCTTTTTTTTGTGAGGCAGGGATTTGATATGCACTGTCAATTTATTTTAAGGTTTGGTGTCACTGACAGGTCGATATTCTCACATATCCTACAGTAGATGCAATTACACTTTTACTTAAGCCAGTGGATCCTGGTGAAGCACTGGTAAGCTGTCTCTGGGCAGCACTGTCGCTTCATGCCTCCAGGCCTGGGTGTCTAATCCCACCTCTGACTCTGGGCTGCGCAGATTTCCTCCTAGAGTCTCAAGGCATACATACTGATGGATGTCTCTAAATTACCCATAGGGTATTATTTAGTGTGTGTGTGTCCTGAAATTGATGGGCAGCTCATGTTTGGAGAGGATACATATCATTACATTATTACACTGTGGTTGTTAATTATTCTCAAATATTCTCATGATTGTTTTGAGCATCTAGATAAGTACTGCAAGTGTTCAGTGTCAAAGTAAAACAAATTTCTAACATAATGGTTTTTACAAGTTACAAGGCTGTAAGGAAGACTCACCATGCCTGTAAATACTGTACCATTTAGAAGCGACTGGACTGCCTCAGTACAGAACGATGCAGTAGAGCAGCTAAGGCAGTGGAATCCCAGCATGCCTGCACGGCCCCAGTCGCCATCAGCCGCCCCGCGGGGAATGGGCCGCTTAGCGTGTCCAGCCCGAGGGCTCTGTCAGCCCCGGCTCCCCGTTTGTCTTCTCTTAGACCAGTTTCCATGCCCATTGTCGTTTTTCTGAAATCATGTATTCTGTTGCATTCTGCATGACTCATAATTGGTGATTGGCATTATTTAAAAATGTACTTACTTTTCACAACATATGTAGTTTATTTGAACCATAAATCCGCATTCAGCGACCGCTCTGGAGACCCCCTGTGCTGCGCGGCGGCTTCTACTCTCTCCCCCAACAGGCAAGTCCAGCTCCTTTGTCTGTGATGTACCTTTGGATTGCTTCTTTGTATTTTTGAGAACACCTTTGAATCTACTGAATATGTGGTTGTAATATAGATAGGATTTTATTAGCTACAATAAATATTTAGGACTGCTCATGTGTGTGTCACCTTTATTGACAGTACATTTCTGTGATATAGCCCAGAATGTACATTTTTTACAGAAGACGGTCCCTCATTTATGGTCATAGAGTGTTTTTTTCTCTTCTACTGCCTTCCTCAGTTTATTCAGTTTAACCAAAGGAAGTGTTAAAACATTTTGGTCCAATTATGGACCCAAAAAAGCTCTCCTGTGGAAATCTTGCATAGCTGGAATGAAAAGAGCATGTCAAATTCTTTATTCCTCATCAGCATATCAATTATTTTGCCTTGTTAAAATTGGTTAAACATAGTCTAGTGTAGAGATAAATGCTGAAGTGCACAGTGCACATTTCCTTGAAGGAATCCCTGCCACTTGATGGCAAGCCCAACCTGTTGAGTAATTACAGTGCATGTAGTGTTTAGATTGTAACGGTGTAATTCAAAGAGCCAGCTAGCTCTTTGAAAGCAACACTTAAAAAAGTGATTGTGTTAATTCCTGGGTAAAACAGCAATAGCAAAAATCTGCACGCCTAAGCTTTTTATTATAATTTTAATCACATCTGCTGTTTTACCGACAAATGTAGAATATCGAAAAATTAAATTTCTCTACATCCACCATTGCATTTCCAGAAGAAGGCACTATTCAGTCTGCAGTATCAGTTGTCAGACATAAATCCCCCACTTTACTGATTACATTAAACTGACATTTCTAAGTTACCTTACATCACCCTTTCCTTTCTGCAAGTCAGCCTTTTTCAACATTTGAGTGGGAGTTTCTTGTATTTTGTTTTACCTATGACTCCACATCTCACAATAATTCCTCACACATTTACCCCAGTACAGCTTTGACTTGAAAGGTGATTGTGATTGTCATTGTTGACAGCACACAGTGCACAACAATGAAATGTGTCCTCTGTATTTAACCCATGTGACACTGAGACACAGCAGAGGGCAGCAAATTCAGCTCCGGGGGGCAGTGCTTAGGGGTGGTACCTTGCTGGTCGGGGAATCAAACCAGCAACTTTTCAATCGCAAGTGCGCTTCTCAGACCACTGGTCACCACTGCCCCTTTAGTACAGTACTCTTCAAAAAGTCCTTACCCACCCACTCCTGCTCCTCAGGAGATGTTCCTCATTCCCAAGGTACAAAACATTAATGTACCTTCAATTGTACCTTAAAATGTACAATTACCTACAACTAGGGTGCAATTTGAGAGACACAGCTCCAGTGACAAAGGTGCGAATTGGTACCCGTTTTTCTGAGAGTGCAGGATCAAGTGTTGCCCGGTCCATCCTCACCTGCTGCCTTCGGAGGTGATGTTATGAGCGTAACGCCAGCACAGTGTAAAATGGACGTCTCCCTTGGTTTCCCTTGCAACACTTGAGCAGTCCAGGTCCACGGCGAGTATCTGCAAACCATGCTGCCCGGCGACTCGGCACCTCAGCCTCCATTTCTGGCAGTCTTGGTAGGCTCAATCATCACCTAGGCAACATACATCCTAGGCCACAGGTGGCACTGCAAAGTGAACTACACACAAACAGTCGCAGGCTTCCTGCCTTCGGCTCCGACATGTCTGCAGACATCAGGTTAGGGAGACACTACATGGCATCACCACTGAGACCATAACAGGTAGTAATCGGAATGAATAAACAATACAATTTTCCATCTGAACCAAGATGCTGGAATGGTAACAGTGGCTTACATGGCATTAACATCGTATGACTTGACATTCGATAACATTATAATCATACGCAAACTAAACATTTTTATAAAAGTTGCCACTCAGGTTTTTCCAAACCATCTAAAACCATCAGTCAATAATCTATGTCATCTAATGAAAGTCACAACTATAACCAGTGTTAAGTAATTAGACTCTTAGACATCGGATTCAGACTGGCTTCTGAGAAGTTGAAGCAAGATTGGTTGAAGCAAGATTATACTGTGTGTAGTTTGAAGGTAAACTGCTCTTGCACTTGGTGCTAGGATGATGTAGGCAGGCAGGTGGCATAGTGGTTGCCGGTTTGAGTCCCTGACCCGCCGGTACCGCTAAGGCACCCTGAGCAAGGTACCATCCCCAAGCACTGCTTCTGTTGTCCATCTGGAAATATTAAAATTGAATTTATTTCTCATAAGGATGTTTTCATACATTCCTATTCACAAGCAGACTGTTGTGCTACAAACATAAAATGATCATTGCAATGGAGACCTCTCCAGATTACAGCCACAACATGAATCCCACACTCTGGACAGAAGATATTTTTTTTTAACATACCAGAGTTACAGCTTTATAGTTAATGTCACAAGCAGGTTCATATTGCTGGGTGTTAATCAGGCAGGTGTGGAGTAGTTTCTGAAAAATCAGCAGATGATGAATATGACATCCTAACAATGTTCATCGTATGCCTGCACCCCCCAGTTCCAAATAAATATACAACTAGTTTTACATTATTGATTGCCATGTCTGTCTGGCACCACAGCTTTCCTGTCTGTGCCCTTACGCCTGGGACTTCAAAGCCCAAGCAGCACAAAGTTCACAAGCTCCTCCTGCTCCTGGGCCTTTTAGAAACAGAAGGACTAGCCACCTGGTTTGTACTTACTGAGCTGGTGCAGTTTATTCTAAACATCGTTTTGTACAGAGTACAGAATTCTGCATAAAAAGAATATACATACATTGAAAGTACACATATCATGCCTACATGAAAAAGTAACAAAAACAAAGGAGGATAAAACAAGATGGCAGAACTATTCACACACTGCTTTAGAGACAGACAGGTGGCTCCCAACTTGTCAGCATTTAGTGCTTCCAGGAATTCAGAAGAGCCCAAATGTTTTTAACCCCATGAAATCTGGCAGTTCGGGCACTGAGAGCGAGCCATCTCCAGCTGCTCCCCACCCTCTGAATCTTCTGGGGGGGGTGGGGGGGGTGGGCTCAGTACAGAGTGCCCTGGGATTGAGGTTGGGGTCCAAAGGATCCAAGTGGGGCAGGCAATCTTATTCATCCACAGCTGCCCGAGCCGCCCTGGGCTGAACACAGGCATCCCCTGCTGAACATACTGTCTGGGGGGGTGGAGGTGCTGAGAATCCGTCAGCAGTGGGGCCCAGAGAGCACTCCTGAGGAGGGGGG
>JAODKK010000113.1:543456-560683 GCA_026774405.1 Petrocephalus microphthalmus | reverse complement strand
AGGGGGGTTTTGGGGGCTAAAGGGGAAATGGGGGAGGGGGGGTAAGGATGAGGTAGCCAACGTGGCCTCCCTCCTCCAGGAGGTGTTCAAAGTCAGTCCAAGCCCTGGACTTCATGCTGTTTGTATGCTGGTGGCACCATGTTCCCTGCAAAATGGTGTCATCATTATTAGCTGAAAGTGTCACATGCTGAGGATGCCCAGCAGAGCAATGCAGTCAAAGTAAAAACACCACAACATTCCCACCCCATAAAAAGCACCAGCAGCTCAATAAATAATAAACAGTGATGAAATGTTCCTGGATGGAATAAATTCCAATTCATTTAATGTAAACAGTGCTAAAATATACAGATACTGTACACCAATCGTATGGAAGATGCACAAACAACTGGTAGTTACAGCAAATGACATCATATTCAATCTCAAGTTTAAATATGACCACGCTACTCTGGAGAGGGTGATTATTATTTTACTTGCTATGTATGACTCAGGACAGCCAGCAAGCAAGTGAGAAGTACTTATGGGTCTCTGTACAGCACTGCCCGGCAAATTGCTATTCTCAGCCTAAAGTGCACTGGCCTCCAGGTCTAAATGCAGAAATGCTCTTGATATGTTCTGCCTGTTGAGACATGGAAGAGGAACAATGTGTGTGTGTGTGTGTGTGTGTGTGGGGGGGGGGGGTCATTTATCCAGTAAGGCACACCCGAGTGGCAGCTGGATGCAGTGCCATGGGGACGGGGGGGCACATAATGCCCACACAATGATCAACACCACTGTACAATGCCAACAGTGGCAATGCAATTAGTAATATGCATTTTACAATGCTCCGCATGTACATTAATCTATAATTTGTGTTGCCTTGTATAACATTCTATCTGCCATACAATTTGGGCTTACAGTGGATAACAGCTCCACCTTGTGGACTCATTTGGAAATAATTTCCCCCTTCAAACTTTACCATACAGGGATTTCCTTTTGGCTTATATAGCAGGTTTTCATTTTTTATTCATGATCATGAATAAAATATATCTCACAGGCCTCCAGATTCACACATCTCCAACATGCAGAGAAAAAGATTTTATTACATTCTTTAGTTTCTGCTATAATCCGAGACCTTATCTTCTGCTACCAAACCATAGCATAAAACTGACTGCAATATCAGCCAGAAACTGACCATATTTAATTGTACCTCTAAAGTAAAACATTGTACTGTGTTCAGTAGTAGGAAATGATGCCCTTAGTGGAGTGATTGTCTTAATAGCAGTCCTACGCCCATACATCAGAAGAATCCCAGCAATGTAAAAGCAATGATGTATAAACACATATATACACAAAGACATACACAGGCAAACACAGACCCGTATCTGCCACAGGCCTCTAGCGGAACACGCTGTAGAGGCTCAGTACTGTAGGAGCGGAGCAGGAAGGGCAATGAGCAAGCAGGAAGTAGACAGGACCAGTCACAGGAAGTGACACGAAAAGTGGACGAGCAGAGGGCAGGTGGATTCGTGAAGGAGATGTCCCTTTCACTGCATGTGAGCTGTTAGAAGAGGAACTTAGCCAATGACTGAAGTATCCCAAGACCCCCAGTAAACTGCTTATTAAGCTGAAATATCAACAGAGCAATAAATAAATAAATAAATAAATAAATAAATAAATTTAAAAACTATTTTATTTTACATCTTACATCAGACACTTGGTGATGTTGCTTTAGTTCTCTCAAATTTATCTTATATAAATATATCCATATCCAATATTATATAAATATATCCATCTAATATATCCATAGCCAAGTGGGATATTTAATGAAAAATTGTTAGTATATGTAACATTCAACAGACTGGCTGAATTTGTAATCTGTGCCTGACATTCTGTTTTAACAAAGTATATGTTCAAAGAGAGACTGGGCTTTCAGCTTACAGCAGGAGCGCGGAACTAGCAGTCAGGTTTGGTGAAAAAATATGGTAGTTTAATTGGGGGCTGCCGTGAAGCAAGCGTCTGCCAGAGCCCTGCGGTCCTTGGGGTCCTTACCTGCTGTCAGCTGTCCCGGCTCTGCCTGCACTTTGCCCTTCGCTGCTCCTCCTTCCAGAGGGAAGGCCCTCTCCCCCTTGAAGGGCTTGCTTTTAAAGGGGGAATCTCTCTCTTTACCTTTTGATCCTTTGGGCCTCCCTGCTGTCTTCTTCTTGGACTTGCTGTCACCTTTCACTCCCAGCAGGGGGTGCACTTCTGCAGTGAGAGATGCAGAGAGGTCTGTCAGTCATCACAGGAAGCCTTGTGCTAGGCCAAGAATGTCCCCCCACTGTACCACCCTTATATTTCAGATTATATACGTTATATATTACAGCATGAATGATGGAGAGCTGAAGCCAACCCAAAGTGACACTGGCATTTTGCCCATGTGCACAAGTGGATGTTTCTTTTTCAATTCCTAGCCCTTTGTTGCCTTTTAAATATCAATATGCTTTGCTCAGTTAAGGCATTTAAGTTGCTTAAGAACCATCCCGGCTAGTAACACTGAAATCCCACCCGCATTACAAGAGCTTGCTGCATTATAGACTACAGCAGAATTCGAGTGTTTGCAGACAAAGTTTAACCTGGTAAATATTGGTCATTAAGCTCAGGTACAAGGCCACACAGCAGAGGTATAAAGAGAAAGCAGGCAGCCTGCCGGATGAGCGCACGGGCCGCCTCCCTCACCATCGCTGGGGACTCCCTGCAGCTCTATAGTAGTGGTACGGGCCTTTTTCTTGGGGGGGGCTCCCTCTGCAGATGGCTGCCGCTGCTTCTTATCACCACTCCCGGAATGGGCAGAACCGTCTTCCGTGTTGGTTTCTGGCGGTGGCCCAAAGGGATTTTCCTCAGGGTCTTCCACCTCGGGGGCAATGGGCAGGTACAGCAGGGCCTTGAAGTCCTCAAGCTCCTCATCACTGTCAAGAGAGGGGCCCAGGGGCCCCAGGAGCTGACCTTTGGGCCTCTCAGTGAACCATGAATGCCCCACCCAGCAGTAAAGCCTGCATCCTTACTTATATGAAATTGGGTATGCCACATTTTCTTTTCATTTTTGAGATCACATTTAATTACTGGAATGATTTTAAAAAAATCTTCTCTGTAATTTATCAGTAATATACTGATATCAAAAATACTATTGCCATCATAAAAGAAGATTCATGAAACCTGACCTGCTACAAAAGGCTACAATGGGGTCAACTGAGGTCACGTCCACCTCCTCGTCCTCGGCAGCATCGGCACCTGGTGGGGGGCAGAATGTTATATCCATACTGGAAAGAATGTAGGAGGACACCTCTCTGTGCCACTCCATCTTTCATTTCAGCATGTAAAGTTCTCCGACTTAAGTAACTTAATTCTGCTGCTTATGTAATTTAATAAATTTGCAGTACAAATGGTCCCCGAGTCACAACGGTTTGACTTACGATTTTTCAATCTTACGATGACCATGGCGATACGACAAAATTGTAAAAATATTTTGAGTCTCGCGCGGCCGGTAAACATAGCAGCTTATGTACTGTAATTTGTTGAGTTATTAAATTACAGTATACTACCCCATATTGATCACTATTCTTTAAGACTCCTGGGTAGGCGAGGCCATGTCTCAACTTATGATATTCTCAAGTTATGACGGGGTTATCAGAACGCATCTCCATCGTAAGTGAGGGACTAACTGTTAAGAGGCGACCTGTTCAACTGGTGGAGAATGAGCAAACTCCACACACACACAGCAGGAATGGGACTTGAGCCCTTCAACACTGAGCCAGCCTTCAGCTCACCTAAAAGCTACATTCCATATTCTACGTTTATATTAACAAAACAGTCTGAACAAACAGTACATGCTATCACAGACACTCATACACAAAAATGTACCTTTATCTTATTTAAAATTGCCATGCTCACACAAGTGCAATAAGTAAAAAAATAACCACTGTAAACTGTATTGTTTAGGTTGGTTAATTTAACCTTAACCCTCATAACCCGCATAACAGACTGCCGTTGGCGGCATGCGTGAGCAATGTGATTCAGCATCCATTGACAGTGAGTAATTGGGCCAGGCTCGATTTAGCATGCTGTTCCATTTACGCACTCCTGCGTGGATGCCTCTAAAAATAGGGCAGTGCTGTACAATCCAGCACCATCTGTTTGTGAGTATGAGGGAGGATGCCGGCCCTATCAGTGCAATTCGCCTGCCGGGCCCCGCTGTGCCAACCCACTCTAAACAGCCATATTTAAGTCTGTTTAAAGGGCTTCTTCATTATTACGCAGTCTATCGTCAACGAGGGAGCCAGACTCACGACTGAGGCTGTGGGCATTATGCCCATACCGGAAGTGGCTTAGCATGACTGTGAAGGCAGCATTGCATTGAAATCTGTCCTCCGTACTGAATAAAGGCAGCTGGTAACTATGGGGAGCAGCAAAGGCTACGGAGGAATTCAGGCTGTTGGCTCATGAGACAGGAGAGGAAAATGCTGTTGTACCATTGAACTGCTTTGGTGTCCTGCTGTATACACATTTAAAAGCTTTGTATAAATGCATTGGCAAGGATATAATACTACAACCACTACTGCTGAAGAATTCACACATTTAGCCAATTGTCCATTTAAAGGATTCAAAAGACATAGCGACAGAAGAAAATGTGAGAAAAGTCATGGCAGACAAACTTTTTACCCCCATCTCTGATAAAACGTGTTCATAGTGTGAGCCGACACTCTGGACAAAGTAATTAACTTACACGATGCCACCCAGAAGAAAGTCTGTGCCCCCAGGCAGAGACCAGTTATGACATTTATGTTTACAGATGCAAGCAACCTTGCAGACTGAAGCACAAAGAGGCCTGTCAGGTCTCTATCCCAGACCCATAGACTCCTCTTAGGGCACTTTCACACTGAAGCTCCAGGAACCTGGTCCCGGTTCACAAGTCCCGGGCCATCTTGATCTGGAACTTTTATAGCTCCTGGCCACTTTCATGTGCCACTTTCACACCACACAACAGGAAATAGGACCTTTATGCCACATAAGCATGGGAGACATAAAAAGTTACTTCACACAATTTCATACCAAACTACACCACCATAATAATTCCATCTCCTCGATTTATGCTCTGCTACATCTCTTTTTCGGCACTTCCATGTTAGCGGTGGTGCTTGTGGTCAACCCATCAACAACCAACAACCAATCAGCAAGCTATCCCTGCAAGTGCCAACCAATCAGCAAGCTGTAGCAAACTGCAACAAATTACAACGGATTAATCCTCAAACTATTGATATAAAAGACTACTACTACCACTAATACTAATAATGATAATTATTATTATAATTACTGTTAATATTAATAAAAGGATCAATGGCACTGAAGAATCAGCATCAGCGCCAATGCGATAACGACGCCAGCCTCCAGCTCATACCCGTCTGCTCCGGCTCGCTCTTGTCCTCGTCCTCGATGTCGAACTCGGACTCCCTCTCCTCATACTCCACGTTCTCATCCAGCTCTTTGAAGTCGGGTGCAAAGGCGCTCCAGTTTTCCTGAGCCACCGCATGAAACAGGGCCGTCAGTGCCACCCACTCCCCACAGACCATCTCAGGAAGACAATCGCAGTTCACAAATATTTATTTTGGGCCTGCAATTCCTCATTCTTGGGAATATAATTTTTCATTCTCTCACCATCTTGCTTGCTATCCTGGGGGGCAAATTACATTTATATCCTACCTGTCAGGTTTTCAACTGTTCCATGCTCTTTAAATTTCTGAATAATCACACTAACAGTGCTCACTTGCATACAGTATGTAATCTTTTGCTGATCTTCAGGTTAGGCATTAATTGCAAAGCCTTAATTTAAACGTACCTGATTCTTAAATCCATGAATAACAATGTGTGGATGTTTCCATGGGAACATTAACACTACGATATTTTTCACAACTCAACATTTTTAATTTAAATTTCAGTAATGTTTTTGATTTCTGTTTTATAGCATGTCTAGTGCAGTTCAGGTCAGGCGTGCAAGTAATTCTGGAGCCCACTGTAAGAAGCGAAAACTGAACTCGGACAGGAGTCACCACTGTGTTAAACACACACATACACACACAGGATTAAACCTCCCTTCTGTTAATTTTCACTTACCACTTGGTTTTGGGCCCAGATGGACACGACTCCACTAGAGATGGAAGCAATGATGGGTCTTACTGGGTGCCACTGCAAAGACACAGAATGCAATGTTAGCTCACACACACACACACACATACACACACAGGAAGGAAGGTAAAGGAAAAGTGGACTGATGGCCAACTTGGAAAGAGGAGGATGGGGGGGGAGTGAAGAGAGGAGAAGAGGGAGGGCCAGCCTACCGCCACGTCCAGTAGCAGCTCTCCACGGGTTCCATGCAGGATCTTCACCAGGTTGCCAATACTCTTCTCCCAAATGTAGAGTGCATGCTGGCGGGCTGAGCCGGCCACAATGTACTCCCCATCTCCAGAGAAGCAGCACTTCTTCCAGGGAGTCCTGGATTTACAAGGAATAAATAGAGGATGTACAGCTCTGATCCATTCCCGCTGGTAAATACAGTAAGGGAGTCAAGCACGGCTCCGATCCATCCCCGCCGACAAATGCAGGAAAGGAGTCAAGCACGGTTCCAAACCATCCCCGCCGACAAATACAGGAAGAGAGTCAAGCACGGCTCAGATCCATCCCGCCAACAAATACAGGAAGGGAGTCAAGCACGGCTCCGATCCATCCCCGCTGGGAAATACAGGAAGGGAGTCAAGCACGGCTCAGATCCATCCCCGCCGACAAATACAGGAAGGGAGTCAAGCACGGCTCTGATCCATCCCCGCTGGGAAATACAGGAAGGGAGTCAAGTACAGCATTTATAGCATTAACTAGTAGCTGTACACCTATAGGACATGGGATAAAATCAAGGAGACCACATTCTCTTCTCAGTGTGTCTGATGATGCCATATGGCAAATGGAACCTGATGCCGTACAAAAGCGTTTCCCAATCCGGTCTTTGGAGACCCCCAGACAGTCCATGTTTTTGCTCTCTCCCAGCTCGCGGCAAAAATGTGGACTATCTGGGGGTACCTGAGGAGCAGCTTGGGAAACACTGCCTTACAACATGCACTGACATGTGTCCCTCCCTAATTAATCCCAAGGTGGCATGAGGGGTAAAATTAGTGGGTCTGGCATGATAACTACCCATATATGTCCAAATATGCCAGGGCGGATGAAGTTTTATATGCACAGATCTCAGCTGGAGTCAGTGGCAGCTGATTGTGGGTGCTGAGGGTGGGCAGGTCCAGCTCACCTGTTCACCAGGTCCTGCAGCTTCTGCATGGGCTCTGGCTCACCATCACGGCCACAGGTGAGGATCTCCCGGCCGTCATAAACACGGATGATGCGGTCAGCTGTGTTGATGAGGAAGCAGCTGGGAGCAGGATATCAATGAGAGACTCAATACAGCCTTCCCAGTGTAATCTTGGATTTGTACAACTTTAATATTAAATATAAAGGAATAAGACTTGATCTCTTTCTTTACAATTATTTTCATTTTATGCCAATCCGTTATATCTTATAATATATTTCGATATTTCTCTCTGGGGGAATTATGTATCACAGTCTTTTTTGTGAAAACACAGTGCCAGTTCTCCAAGGCTGACAAGCTGGACAGAAGAGAGTGAGCTCTGCTGGCCTCACCTGCCCTTGCGAGCAAACTCAATAGATTTGATAGCAGTGGTGTTGCTTGTTCCAGTAGTCACCCTGAAGGAAGCCACCAGGTCCTGGTTGTCTGTCTTTAACACCAGAATCTTGGCGACAAAACAGCAGTTTAAGGTGACAGCTAGCCTCTCTTCACACACACACAGACTCATAATAAAACAATTAAGAAAAAAAAGAAATGGTGCTGTAGGAAATGAGGGATCACTATCACTATATGTTGCTGCTTCAACTTTAGGGCGATCCTTCTCAAAATTTGATCACTTCCAGTTTGCCACCCCTACTACCATGTACCTACAAAGTTTGAAAAAGATTCAAAAAATACTTTTAGAGTTACTGTCTTCTACAGCTGCCATTCCCTTCCTTTGCCACCACACAGCACTGCTACTTCATTTTTGGGGCAATTTGTTTGAAAATTAAACCAGATGTAGATCTCCCTCCATATCATGACAGAGAAATAAGATCGATCAAATGCGTTTAGATTTAGCTTGCTTAATCATTTATCGCACAAGGTCAAATTATGTCCGCTTTCACCCTTCCCTTTGCTGTCACTGCACGGCATTACTTCAGTTTTGGGGTGTCAGTTTTGTCTCCAAATTCAGTTTGGCACCCTTACAATGCCAAAATTTTGCCAAATGGCAAAATCTTAAAAAGATCCATCTAACCACTAATGGTTTTTGAGTTATCTTGAGTTATTAAGCAAAGCACCTGCACTGCAGGTCCCAAAACTACATGTATTCTCCGCAGTTTGGGGAATACAAAAATAATTAACCACTTTATGCAAGCCAGAAACAGAACATACACACTACTGCCATAAAGACTGTGACGCCATTGTTTTGCATGCTTATTTTGTTTGTTTTAAATGGAGGGGGACACAATCTCTAACCTTTCCCTTGGCATTGCCAGTGTAGATGTATTCCCCACGGCGATCAAAGGCTGCCACCACATTGAGGTCTGAGTCGTCATCCACAGGCAGGACTACGTGCTTGGAGTCAGCCAGCGTCAGCAGGACCGGGGCCGACTTCATGGGGCACACAAGAACTTTGTTCCTGTGAGGAACAATTACACTGCTAATGCGAGAGAACAGCTGCTCAAGCAGTGAGGCCACGTTTTCCCAGAAGGACCCTGCCATGCTCGCCCCTTAACCAGAATCATTTACAGAAACCCTTCAGTCTCCATTTAAACTGGCGAACTATCAAGCTGAATAGCAAACTGGATAACATCAAAGTCTCTGCAGATAAAAGCATCGGTCAAGCAGCAGTGAATGCAAGACAAGGACTTTCGATCACATTTAAATTTTACTGCAATCCAACTGACTTATACCCCAACACACCACTGCACATAATGGTTTTGATACTTTTACTAAACAGTTCTCATTTCCTTCTACGCTGTTCTGATATACACTACCGTTCAAAAGCTTGGGGTCACTTCGAAATTTCCTTATTTCCAAAAGAAAACCATTTTTTGTCCATTTAAAATAACATCAAATTAACCAGAAATACGGTGTACACACTGTCAATGTTGTAAATGACTACTGTACTGTGTACAGACAATCAGATGATGACGTGAATGGACACTTATCGGTCCTTTGGCACTTTCTGTCTGCTAACCCAAGTCTATCATTTTATAAGGCAAATTTGATCATTAGAATTCCCTTTTGAAATTATGTTAGCGTAGCTGAAAACTGTTGTGCTGATTAAAGAAGCAATTAAGCTGGCCTTCTTCAGATCAGTTGAGTACCTGGAGCATCAGCAGTTGTAGGTTCGACAGAAGACTCAAAATTCCCAGAAATGAAGGCTATCCCATAGGAAACTTGTAGAGTGACCCCAAACTTTTGAACAGTAGCACAGGCCCACACACTACCTTTGCTATAATTCCAAATGAATTAACATCAGTGCAAGCTGTGAACAAAGATAAGAGATGGCATCTGAATGGAAACTTACGGGTCACGTGGGTGGTACTGCACTTTGAGGATTGGCGACGGGAAGCGGAACCTCTGATCGCAGTCACCAGTGAGGACGTCCCACAGGGACACAATGTTATCCGTGGAGGCACTGACCAGCTTGTGGCCATCCCGACTCCAGCTAGCCAACGACAGAAGACAAACAATATAAACAGGACCTGCACTTCTCAGGTTTCCACACATCCATACAGACCCATCACTGTTGGGGTACATTTCCACCACACTAGGCACTGGGCTGAAGGATCATAACATGATGTGAGGTATTTGGTACTGAATTTTTAAAATGGCTACAGTATATTATATATAATAGCATATGTGATTGTCAGGTGCCCTTCAGTGCATTTTAATATATTGCAATTAATGCCTTACATTGCATAGTGGAGCAAAGGGTATCTCAGATATGCAAACAGACAGCAACATCTGCATGTTATAAACACCCAGTGACAAACTGACCAGAGCGAGCACACTGGGTGTATGTGGGCACTGATGATCTTGGCGATGCCGCGTGTCAGGAAGTCCCAGATGACGATGCGCCCATCGTTGCAACCCACGGCGAGCAGGGTCCCCCAGCGATTGAAAGTGCAGGTGAGGGCCATGCTGATGCAGTCCAGGGTACCATCAGCCTCCTGATAAGCGAAGCATAACAAAACACACTGATGCTGACACGCCCACTTTGTTCTGGGCAGATTTACAAATTAGTTGTACAAACTGAAACATCTGGTAAAATAAAAATTGCAATGGTATATGAAACATTAACTGCTTTGAGAGAGAACTGCATAAATGACATTGCTTACTTACCTCTGGATAATTCTGCCCAAACGACTCTGAAAAGAAAATGAAACTGGCCATTTGTTAAGTGGAATGGCACAGAACGCATATTTTGTCAAACAAAACAATACCCAGGCAGGTACACTAAGTATTAAAACTTCTAACAAAAGGTTCTTTACCCAAATGTATGCATGTGTTAAGTGCTTAAGAATGTCTTGTTCTTTTCGATCGTGATAAGCTGTCGTGCAGACTTACGAGTAAAAAGTATTAACAAATTCTTGATATCAGGCTTCATTCAATTTAGGCATTCCCAAATAAACACAACGTTTTAACTTCGTTTCGTTTGTTTTCGTTTCGTTTTCATGGGCAAAATAAGTTAAATAAGTAGCTTAGCTGCTGTGATCTCAGCTGAAGTGCTTATATGCTTATATACAAACGACATGGAATTTATAATGTTTTAGTCACAGCCGTTATGTTCCAATTATCAAAAAAACGAATTGAGGGACATTTAAAACTGCACCGAACCACTAATCCTCAGTTATTATGGACGACAATAAAGATATTATACAGCCTTTTCGGAATCTGACAGGCCACCGTCGTTTGACTTGTAATAAATACATGCATTACATTTTGCAAATGCCTACGTCCAAGGCAAGGGACTATTTCGTTGAGAAAGCGGGATGCCTGGAGCGACTGAGGGTTAAGAACATGCTGCAAAATAAAGAATTGCGAATAAGACTTTTGATTAACCCTTTGCAGTGTTCACATTAAGACAATACGCTTCCGTATGTGTACATTTATCTCATATTAAAACGTGCTACCCGCCGAGCCGCACGCCGCCAGCGTGTTAACAATGCTCACTGGAAAAGCATTTCAATCAGAGCACCACGCTTAACTACAAGACCGTATCATACAAGAAACTCGCATTACGCCATCTGCAACTAAATAGGGATATTACAAACAACTGCAGCAGACTCGTTCTTAAACAGCCAGAAGTCCTGCCATGACGCTAATCGTGTCAGACAGATTTGAATCGGAGCAGCTAACCGTAAACAATGGCGCCGTTTTGCTTTTCGGTTTAAGACACTTTATCAGTACTTAACAGTTCTTTGCATGATGTTTTGCCATGTATATCGAGTTCATACAGTGCAAATACCATGTCAAACGCCCACGTCCGCATATCCATATTAACAAGCAAAGACCCCCTTCACGTTACAGTAACGGCTGCTGAACATGTAGCAAGCTAGCAATCCACTGATGGTACTGATGCTGTAGCAGCTATTCTCGTTAGAATTTAAATTACCAAGCAACTCCAGATTCATGGCTATCTCTTCGTCTTGGACCAAATATTTAAAAAGTCTTCAAAAGCAGTTGCAAAATCACTTTCCACGTTTACTTGTCAGAATCCATAGTTAAGTATCCGGTTAGGTTGCTAACTAGAAACCAAAAGGGCGACTGGCGCCTAGTAGCAGCGAAGGACCCAATGTATACATCGATTAGCTTTACCCAAATAAAATAAGAATTGCGAATAAGCCTTTTAATTAACCAGTTACAGTATTCATATTAACACATTTTATAATATCAGTTTCAGTATGTATATATTTAATTAATATCAGAACAGGCATTTAGAAAGACGCCTATCGGCATTTTTCAGCGATATGCTAACACCTGAGTCTGAAAGTAGCGCACAATTTTCACGGCGTAATTAATGTTATTTACAAGCATTAAAAATACCGCATATCGCAAATTTTTTTTTCTTTTACTATCTTTCTTTTTCTATCTAACTAGGGATAGGCTGATTTTCTTTTCAGTCTGATACCAAGTAATACATTGATATCATGACAAAGGGGATGGTGGTGACGGGGTGCTTTAACGATACAATTTGCCAGGTAAAGAATAGTAACACCCCGCCTTACATCATTAATTGGTTCAAGAGCCCCATCGTAAGCCGATTTTTTATGTAACCCAAAAATAATGACCATATTCACTTGCCCAGTATTTTACTACCCTGTGGGACGTCCAGGTAACCAAAAACCAGCAAAAACCTCTTGAAAGGCCCAACAGTGCATGCAGCAGTGCCTTTTGAAATATTTTAGGGGGCACTGCAACTGCATAATGCAGTGATGCATTGTTGGTTTTTTGTTCTTAGACGGACAGCTTGTTTCTCCGGTTATGGTTTTTTAGATTGAATTGTAAGATTCCATGGTGCAGATATCAGCCGTATCACAGTGAGGGACAAGGAGAGCCTTGCATTTACCTATGAACCATAAGTTAATGGTGAGACTGTAGAGGCACCTCAGGGCCATCCCGCCTGCACTGACAGATCCTCTCGCAGCAGTGCCAGGCCCAGCTCTGTTTCCACTCATCACCTACCCATCTTGCTCTGGAGCCCACCACTTCTCTGTGGGTCTTTGTTTCTACTGTGGCTGTCTGGTCATCAGCGCCTTCAGTGCAAGCCCCCAGTGCATTGAGAGGGCACAGCCACAAAGGTAAGCCCTCTCCCACCATCATACAACCATAGCCCTTGTACCATCCTGGCACAGTTGTCTGCTGGTGTCTGGTCTCTGTCTCTCTCCCCGCCCTGGTAGACTCCAGAGTAACGTATTGGTATCCATCAAAGCCCTTGGCAGCTCCCCCATCAGCATTAGCACCCTTCACTACATCACTGTTATTGATGTCACTGTCATGCCCCATGCCTTCCAGTAGTTCCAGTCCCCAGATTACTAGCTGGCTTTTCACCCCCTTCCAACATGATTCCCCATTATTTCATCGCTAATCTAGCTTCATGAGTCTCACCTGTATAAGTCATCATTTTCATTAGTTTCCCCTTAGTCTTAGTCTACCACTGGTGTTCTATGGTGAACCCCAGTGCCTGCCTCCTCTCATTAACACATGCTCTAATCCAGTCTGCTCCCCAAGCGTAGCTTTTTGGTTTGCATGAGTTTTTCTTGTCTTCTCTGTTCAGGACTCTGCCTGGTGATTTGGTTCTGTTTTTGTTACTTGATTAAACCTCCACATTCATACTTGTCTTCTGTCACCTGGGATTCCTGCTCGCCGTACCTGTGTGTATCATGACAAGTCTCAGAACTGTAGGTGTTGTCTAATTTAGCCTGCTAAAATCCCATAATCTTTTCAGTCAGTTCGCTCTAAAAGTCCATATGTAGCAACTTAGCAGGGCTTGTTTAAAATTGACCCAAATGTCATGCGCAACAAAGGCAGGTAACATACAAAGTTAAGTTGATATAAACTGCAAAACAATTTTGTTATAAATTAGTAGCCACAGAGTAGCAGTGTTTTAAAATAACAGAAAAATAAAGGTTTAGGTTTCCACCACGATTTGCTTAAAAAGTGATCCCCGTTGGGAAATTGTCTTCTCACCTCCCGCGACATTTGCTCTCCATGAGAGGAAGCTTGGCTGTGAAGGGCTGCCACCTTGTGCAGCGTCCAGGGAGCTGGGGGTTAAGGGCCTCACTCAAAGGCCCACAGACATGTCAAGGCTGGGCGTAAACTGGCGACTTTCTGATCACAGGCACAGAGGCTTAACCCGCTGAGCCACACTCTGTCACAATGCACTTAACTACCGACAGCATACTGATTTTGACGATGATCAGAAATTCTTGCAGTACATTGATGTTTCTTTCAAGCCAGATGCTGTTTTCATCCCATTTAAGACAGAATACAGCCATGCAATAAAAATAACCTTCCTACCTTTGTATTGCACCTCTGGTAATCTTTAACGATAATGGTGGCTGAAATCATGAATGTGAATCTAAAGGTTACACACACACTCTTTAGTGAAATCTGTTTTAGTACGGAAATGCAAAAAGTATGAAAATGTATCAAAAAAGTATATAAAAAACTTCAACATTTTTGTCATGCAATCCTTCCATCCGTCTATCCATCCATCCATGCCCACTTATTCTGTGCAGGGTCCTGGGGCTTGGAATAACCAAGAGCAGGGCAAATCCACTGTAGCACCTTTAATATAAGGGGAACTGGAGAACCCAGAAGAAACTCCACAACGGCATGAGGAGAACATGCAAACTTCACATATGTAGAACTGGATGATTATTATGGTTTAATTCATAATTTGCTCAGTGGTCGGTTCCTGCTGCAAATTAGAAAACGTTAACGTCCACAATGCGCAGGATTATTATGGAACCAAGACTCCTTGGGTAACAAATGAAGTTTAATTTCGGCGAATCTTGAATATCGCCCAGTACAGAAGTAATTCTGAAAATTACAAAGTGATTAAAAAAAGCACAAGATCTGGAGTTTGTCGTATGATCTCGTGGCTCACTGGAAGTGAATGTGGTTTGTTGTATCCAGAGCTTGCTGTACTTCCTTCTCGTAAAACTTATATTAATGTTTATAGCAGGCTGTCCTAGAGGGAATACAACCTACTAAATGCTTTCTGTTAATGTGTCTTGCATACAACTACATACGTATCATTTCTTGGAACTGCTACCCAAACTTCCTTTTGTCTGAAGTATGGAGAGTCATGATCACTTGTTCAAAGTACTAATTATTGGGGACTGTCTAGTTGGGAAGACATCGCTGGTGCAACGTTACGTGCACGAAAAATTCTTCAAGAGTTACAAGTGTACTGTGGGAGGTAAGTGTAGTATATGCCTATAGCAATTACATGTCACTGGGGCTGTACCCTCAATGGTCTATAAGTGTACCCTTGCTATAGGTTAATAGACTCTGAGGAGCATTTTTGTTGGTGGTACATTATTGTTGTTTGTACCTTGGAGTACAAAACTCTGCCAGGGTTGTACCCTTTTTTCTGACAGTGTATGCCCCCAGGCGAGTTTCACTGCAATAATAGAAGCTGGACAGGTGTATAAACACAGTGTTTTTTTTTTATAAGAGCAATGAAAACTGTATTATCCATAGAAATGTATGTGACTTAATTTTCTTTTTCTGTTTATTGAACACTTATCAGCAGATATTTCAATACTGCTAGAATGAATTGTATTTAAATGTGACAGAGTAATGTGATTGTATGAATTTCTAGTGGACTTTGCACTGAAAACTCTTACATGGTCTGACACAGAAACTGTACGGCTGCAGCTATGGGATATAGCAGGTAAGCTGCCTTTTATTTTAGCTGGATATATTGATGTTAAGCCAACATATGAAAAACCATCCATAATATTGAAATGTGTAAGGAGAAAGAAGTAGTACTTTTTAGGCTGAGGTGGGCAATAAGAAACGTGATGTTCCACGCTCCTACACGGAGGGGTTGCCTCCATGCAGCAGGTGATGCCAGACTCCAAGATCAGGCTGTTTCTAATGAGTTTGTACGCAGTTTGTATGATGGAATTGTAGACTTGGGTGCAACTGCCAGTTCTAATGTGATAGGGGAGAACTTCGGTGACGAGACCCTAAAGGCTGCTTAGGAACTGCCAATGTTCCCAGAAGGAGGTGTTTCATCTCGCAGGGCACCCTGGATAATATTGAGGGGAAAAACCCAGATCCAGGCCTTTAATGACCTGGGTACAGCCATCAGAAGTGTGTATGTCTGCAGAGGGAATGTCTGCTGCCTCGAGAGGTCCACCTACCTCGGCAGTGACATTCATGTCTGTGGTGACCTTTCCTGTGAAGTCAGTAGATGGATTGGGAGAGCATGGGGGTCATGAAGTTGCTGGAAAGGGGCGTGCTATATGCCCGCGAGACATGGATGCTATCCAGTGACCTGAGAGGAAGACTGAACTGCTTCAGAACTGGTTGGACTTTGTGTCAAACTAACAGTTGCTCAGGGAGTCCCGAATGAGGGAGCATCAGTTACAGCACTATGGCCATGTGGCGCAATTCTCTGAGTGAGATCCGGCCCACAGGATCATCATTGCTGGGGATCCGAGTGGCTGGACCAGGCCAAGGGGATGCCCATGTAACACCTGGCTGTGGCAGATAGACAGTCATTTCCAGAGGGTGGGACTGGGTCATATGTTGGACTGAGGGATTGCTAACTGGGATCCCAAGGTGTTTCATTGTGTGGTGGGTGCAGCAGCGCACTGTATCAGTGCATGCTCCCCAACCTGACCTGTATGATTGTTGCTCTTTTCACAGAATTGACGTCTTCTGGTATGGCTCACCAGTCTGATCTTTGTTTCCGTATCATGATCTTGATCCTAACTCTGTCTCCCAAATCTGGCTGGTAACACTATTCAGGTCAAGAGCGTTTCACCTCCATGACCAGGATTTATTATAAGGGGGCATCAGGCTGCCTAGTCATGTTTGATGTCACCAGCATCTCCAGCTTTCACAGCTGCCAGAAATGGAAGGAGGATTTGGACAGTAAGGCTGTTCTGGTGGGTGGTAACCCTATCCCCTGTATCCTGCTGGCAAACAAGGTAGGTCCAGACCCCTGATTACAGAAGCACATAAATGAAAACAACAGTATTACTTGGATATTGTAACAAGCAGATGCAGTGAACGTTTAAGCTGATATGATTGCACTCTAAAGGGAAGTGCATTTACTCTTTTTAAATATATGTGATTTTAGCTTAATAGGTAGAGTATTGTGCTAACAACTCAATGGTCCTGGGTTTGAACCCCAAGAAGCTCACAAAAATTGAAACCCTTTCCTCTACTGTAAGTTGCTTTGAAAGTATCAGGGTAAAATTTTACTTGTAAATGCGTCACAATTCTAAGAGTGACGTGATTTAGGTCGTACTCTCAGACTTACAAGTAAGTGGCATGCATAAAAGTTCATAAGTGTTAAGAGTAGGTCTCAGCTCCTAAATTATTTAAGAGAGCTGGAGAGGACTTCTAAACCAG